>LPNX011126981.1:7500-65825 GCA_001517045.1 Pseudotsuga menziesii | reverse complement strand
TGATGATGATGATGAATTATTTCACTACAAGAGGGATTTATTATTTGTGTATCATATAAAGCACCTGTGGGAGCATCAGATGTCGCCATTGAAGGAGCTTAGGTTGCCGCTATTGGCATGATACTAGAGACATGATGCATTGGAAAATTGTAGCAGGTCATTAGGGCTATGGAAGAGGTTGCAGTAGGTCACTAGTGGAAATCCCTAGGCATCGTTATGTACCAGATCCCTCTCTCCATCACCAATCAGTGTACAATTAGTAACTAGTTTAATACTAATACCTCTAGTAGTAATAGTATACACACATTCTATATCATTTGTGTGATACCAATTGATGTATTTTAGATTAATGAACCTACAAACCTTATGTTATATGTGGAGTGTACACCAACTTGAAGAATGGAAGCATTATGGTCCCAAGCTTGATGTCAAAATTATGTTGGCGCTATTTTTTTGATTTCCCATATCGCGCACGTGGTTTTAGTTAATATAACGCGCATGCGTTTTGTAGTGTTAAAGCGCGCGCGTGTTTTAGTAAATTCAAATTTTTATTCCCTCCAAATGATAAGGCCGAGCCTCCACCCATGCTTTCGTGGAATTCCTATGCCTATGTGTCTGCTTTGTACTTTGCTTTGGATTCCACATGCCTGTGCCTTGGAGTATGATAAACCATGGCAAATTCAACATTATATCCATATTTTCAATATGCTCGTGTTTAACGGTTCGTCTGATGGTGCTGAACACCTCCATTTTTTATGAGATTTTAGAAACAGATATGGTTTTTTTTGCAGATTCTAAATATGTAAATTTTAACAAGAATACATAATTTTTTCTATTTTTTTCTTATTTATCTTCTGTCATCACTCCTCAACTCGAAAAACACACTGTTAGTGTTTCTTCTATAACTTTTTCAATTCTTGATCACTTCAAACAAAAATTGTATGGTGCACAAGAAGACACTAACCTCTACGTTCTATCAAAAACCCCATTTCATGATTTTTGCATTAAGACCTTCAAAGGATGCACCCACAAAACACATACCATTTTCGAGGTTTTCTCACTTAGACAATTATAAAAATATTATAAAATTACTAATTTAATTTTCGAAAAATAGTGCCGCACTAGTGCTATGGGTTCTCTACATGGATGTCAATTTTTGTAGCTTGATTCGATCATTTAGGCCCTCAGAGGCTGCACCCACAAAAACATATACCTTATAATTTCCCTGAAAAATAAAAAGTGCCTGTTAGGAAAAATGAAATTTGACATAGCTATGCAAATTTTCGATACATAAAAGTTATATATTCGGAAAGGTGCTTCAATTGTCTACATTTCATGTTTTTTACTCAATGCAAGATATTTTGCATAAGTATCTCAAAAAATACAAGTAAGTTGAGGGATGCCTGATTTTTCAGGTTTCTATTGCATCTAACGCGCCAAAAAGGTCCATCATCTTCTTGCACTGACCCTTTAGCATTTAATATCACATAGGAAAGTTTTAATTTTTTGTGATTTTTAGGTGATGTTACATCTCATGACATGCTCCTTCTCCCGACACTTTCCACATTAAAAGTAAATTTGTACTTCCATCTTCGTGGGATGACCCTCCATGTATGGGAAACACCACTACGTGGAAGGAAAAGATTGTGACTCCCCTTATGGGAGTGTGTCTCATGTGCAGGAAACACCACTATGTGAAAGGAAAAGATTGTGACTCCCCTTATGGGAGTGTGTCTCATGTGCAGGAAACACCACTACACGATAGGGAAAGATTGTGACTCCCCTTAGGGGAGTGGGTCCCACTTGAAAACATGCTTATTTAGTAAGAGGGAAGTTGGTTCCAAGGAAACTTCTTTGTTTGCAGCGTGATCAACTTCCCTATTGTTGCTACCTAGCAAATGAAAATAATGAAGAGTTTTGAATTTAGAAGCTAAGACTTGAATTATGAGAACTATTTGTTCTAACTAGATGTATTTCGGGATTAATTTTATCACCATGAGACCGAAGAGACTTTGTGAGTTTTCTATGATTCTTGCCTATATTATTCTTTTTTTCATGAGTTATGGAAGTACTTGTAGAAGTTCCAAAGCTTTGGCTTGGTAATTAGTAGCACTACCTAATCCCCAACCATACCAGAATTCAATTGATCCATCTCAACTAAAGATAATCCCTACCCTCCTCTAACCCTAACTGCTACAATATTTAATACTATGATATTATTTACATACTTAATTAATTATTATATTATAAATGTTTAAAATATTAATTTTTGAATAATTATTCATTATTATATTATAATTTGTTATAATAATTAATTGTAGAATATTAATATATTATTATTTTGGAGATATGCCTACCCACCCAGCCACACTTATTAGGGACATAAAGTTTTATATTAAGGCATATACTATAAATTTTTTCCTATAGTATATGCCTAAATTTAACCCTATTAACTTAATCTTACACATTAATAAAATTAATGTAGTTATTAGTAATAATATTTTTTCCAAATAAAATTATATATATCCTATTTTGGATTATTTATCCAAATTACTATTAATGTACATTAATAACTATGTCGATAGGCATATATAGGCTTAGAATTTTAGGGTGGACTACCATCTATGTTTTTTCAGCTAGAGATGAGAATGAGACAAGTGTACTGCCCAGATTGATTCTATGGGCGTTGTCCAAGATTAAATAAGAATGAGACAAGTGTACTCTCTAGATTGATTATATGGGAGCTAATAAATAATAATTTCAAAAAAATAAAAAAAAAATAAAATGTCTTAATTAACTTGTGATAAGTACATTGATTTTAGTTGTAAAAATTAAAATTAATCTTCAACTATTCGATTATTAGATACAACTACGAGCTTAACTCCATCAATTATTAGATACAACTATTAGCTTAACTCCAATGATTCTACAACTATTATCTTAACTTAAACTCTAATCACTTAAGGCTTGGTCCAACTTCATTTGGCATCTAGGAATCTAGCTAATGAGCAGTCGTGTAAGAATCTAGCTCCTAGTAAAATCATTCAAACTCCTAATAAAATCCTCCAAACTCCTAATAAGCTCCTACAACTCCTAATTGGGCATCTAGCTAATATAAAGTTCATATTACATGTTTAGATTTTTTATTCTTTTTAAAGGATGTTAGGAGATATATTGATATGTGTTTTGCATTCAGCCTTATAGCTCACTCAAGTGTAACATAATACTGGTGGGGTTGAGGTGCATAAGCTGAATGAAAAATTGGTGTAGTGCAGAGCAGGACTTTTGCAGTGTGGAATCCCAACAAAATCAGGGTAACTCTTTCCCAATAAACTTATATAATTAATGCATTTTGTTAGTATCGTCACATTTACCTTTTATTTACCAAATTTACATGTTAACACCATTAAAATGTTCATAGTATGATGCAAGATAGTGACCTGATGTAGAGGCATAAAAACTCAGTTTTGATTATATGGGAGCTAATAAATAATAATTTCAAAAAAATAAAAAAATAAAATGTCTTAATTAACTTGTGATAAGTACATTTAATTTTAGTTGTAAAAATTAAAATCAATCTTCAACTATTTGATTACTAGATACAACTATGAGCTTAACTCCATCGATTATTAGATACAACTATTAGCTTAACTCCAATGATTCTACAACTATTATCTTAACTTAAAATCTAATCACTTAAGGCTTGGTCCAACTTCATTTGGCATCTAGGAATCTAGCTAATGTGTAGTCATGTAAGAATCTAACTCCTAGTAAAATCGTTCAAACTCCTAATAAAATCCTCCAAACTCCTAATAAGCTCCTGCAACTCATAATTGGGCATCTAGCTAATATAAAGTTTGTATTACATGTTTATATTTTTTATTCTTTTTAAAGGAGGTTAGGAGATATATTGACATATGTTTTGCATTCAGCCTTATAGCTCACTCAAGTGTAACATAATACTGATGGGGTTGAGGTGCATAAGCTGAATGAAAAATTTGTGTAGTGCAGGGCAGGACTTTGGTAACTCTTTCCCAATAAACATATATAATTAATGCATTTTGTCAGTATCGTCACATTTACCTTTTATTTACCAAATTTACATGTTAACACCATTAAAATGTTCATAGTATGATGCAAGATAGTGACCAGATGTAGAGGCATAAAAACTCAGTTTTGATTATATGGGAGCTAATAAATAATAATTTCAAAAAAATAAAAAAATAAAATGTCTTAATTAACTTGTGATATTTAATTTTAGTTGTAAAAATTAAAATTAATATTCAACTATTGGATTATTAGATACAACTATGAGCTTAACTCCATCGATTATTAGATACAACTATTAGCTTAACTCCAATGATTCTACAACTATTATCTTGACTTAAACTTTAATCACTTAAGGCTTGCTCCAACTTCATTTGGCATCTAGGAATCTAGCTAATGTGCAGTGATGTAAGAATCTAACTCCTAGTAAAATCGTTCAAACTCCTAATAAAATCCTCCAAACTCCTAATAAGCTCCTGCAACTCATAATTGGGCATCTAGATAATATAATGTTCGTATTACATGTTTAGATTTTTTATTCTTTTTAAAGGAGGTTAGGAGATATATTGATATGTGTTTTGCATTCAGCCTTATAGCTCACTCAAGTGTAACATAATACTGGTGGGGTTGAGGTGCATAAGCTGAATAAAAAATTGGTGTAGTGCAGAGTAGGACTTTTGCAGCATGGAATCGCAACAAAATCAGGGTAACTCTTTCCCAATACACTTATATAATTAATGCATTTTGTCACTATCGTCACATTTACCTTTTATTTACCAAATTTACATGTTAACACCATTAAAATGTTCATAGTATGATGCAAGATACTGATGTAGAGGCATAAAAACTCAGTTTTGATTATATGGGAGCTAATAAATAATAATTTCAAAAAAATAAAAAAATAAAATGTCTTAATTAACTTGTGATAAGTACATTTAATTTTAGTTGTAAAAATTAAAATTAATCTTCAACTATTCGATTATTAGATACAACTACGAGCTTAACACCATCGATTATTAGATACAACTATTAGCTTAAGTCCAATGATTCTACAACTATTATCTTAACTTGAACTCTAATCACTTAAGGCTTGCTCCAACTTCATTTGGCATCTAGGAATCTAGCTAATGTGCAGTCATGTAAGAATCTAACTCCTAGTAAAATCATTCAAACTCCTAATAAAATCCTCCAAACTCCTAATAAGTTCATGCAACTCATAATTGGGCATCTAGCTAATATAAAATTCGTATTTTAGATTTTTTATTCTTTTTAAAGAAGGTTAAGAGATATATTGATATGTGTTTTGCATTCAGCCTTATAGCTCACTCAAGTGTAACATAGCTCACTCAAGTGTAACATAATACTGGTGGGGTTGAGGTGCGTAAGCTGAATGAAAAACTGGTGTAGTGCAAAGCAGGACTTTTGCATCGTGGAATCCAACAAAATCAGGGTAACTCTTTCCCAATAAACTTATATAATTAATGCATTTTGTCAATATCGTCACATTTACCTTTTGTTTACCAAATTTACATGTTAACACCATTAAAATGTTGATAGTATGATGCAAGATAGTGACCAGATGTAGAGGCATAAAAACTCAGTTATTTTAATTTTGTATCCTTCAATGGAAAAGTTATGAGCAACTCAATTGATCAACAAACGATTGCGAACGAGACACTGATTTCATTGTAACGATAGAGATGGAGAATCCAACCAATGAAAACAACGAAGGAATCTTTGCCATCGAGTTTGTGGAAGCTTGGAAAGTGTCGGTTATTTCCACAACTTTGGCGAGGTGCGATAATTATATTTATCCCTTTATGCAATCTCCAATGGCTAACGATCTTGTTCAAGATGAAGAAAATGCGCTGAACCAAAAGGAAGATAAATGAATTTATTCTCTTTCTTTCGCTCGACCCTTCCAGCCTAGGATCTTCAAAATAAACGTTGCGAGATTATATGAGGTCGCCATAGACTATGTAGAAAGCAGAACTACCTCACGGAATAGAAGGTATTCTACTTATCTTTAAAACGATCATGTTTGATGATATGTCTCAAAAAAACAGTGAACATTGGAGGAATCCTACTGAAAAGAGGCACTACTACGGGATTTGGATGATTCTCTCTCTCATCAACCGTTCTTGCCTACCAAACGCTTGGAGAATCAATGTGGACGATTTGATGAGTATTCATGCGACCAAGGGCATTAATAAAGGTGAAGAGATCATGATCTTCTTCCATAACATGTTCGCCAGGCCACTAAGATGACGTGCGGAATTTCCTGCACCTGTGAACGATGCGAGTTAGAAATAAATGTTGTCTCTCTTGACGTTCACAAAAGTATTTATGAAAAATTTCATTCTATGTTTGGAAGCTCATATGCTGAAGACCAACGCGCATTCCGAAAAAAGTAGCATAGACGTGGAAGCCATGGGAAAGCTTTCTCAGGAACAGGATGGCTGGATGGAATCTCTAGGAGGTATGTTGGGGGAAGTAAATTCAATGTGGATTCGGTCTTCGTTTATAATCTCTTTTCTTTCCAGGCTCCGCATAAATTTTGTTGAATGTAATCACCTTAAATATGAAGATGCATCGTACAAGAAATGTCTCAACAATCTAAGAATCGTCAAAGAAGCATTGTTTGCAACTTGCCCTATTGACATTAGACATATCCTTTTAATTTGGAGAAACTTGGAGACCTACAGATTGATTGCGGCGGTTCATCTTGAGCATGAGGGATTTTATAAACGCATATTCAATGTTAATAAATATTTTCATTCTGTATACGGTTGCCAGAAACCAAAAGTAGTTTAGGTTATTCTTCGCAACAATTCAAAAAGTTCAAGGCTTATAAGATTGACTATCATTTCACTTATGGGTTCTTTATTTTTACTTATGTAGTAGGCCTAATAGTGAAATATGGAGTGTCAACCCATTTGTCTTTCTCTGAGTTCATTGCCAAAGTTTATTAATAATTTAAGAAAACAATACTACCAATCAACTATCCCTCTTTAAGAGTAATTAATATTGAGGAGTTAACCAATTCATTAACTTCCAACATTAGTCTATGAGATATGCAACAACGATAACTCACAGCATGCATGAGTCCGTGGGAGAGCCAAAAAATTGATGTTGATTAATCTAATCACCAACCATTAACATTAATACATAACAGTGTCCATCAATACTATTTTTTAAAACAGGTAATAAACAATTTTGTTGCTAATTTTATTCGAGGAGACAACAGTCCCCACGTCCCTTCGACAAGGATCAAGGAAGAAGACTGAGTAGCTAAACGCTTGAATTAATTGACTAATAACAATTTCTAAGCACTTCAAGATATAACGCAAGAATAATGATGACAAGTAGACAATAATACAATGATATTTTGGAGATATGGCTATGTGTTCATCTGTTACTAGCAATAACAATATTAATAAGATTAATATGTTAAGAATATCTCTATTTGACACATTCTTAAGGAAAAAAACATTATTAATTGTCAAATTTTGTAGATGAGTGTTGAACACCTGAAGAGAAAGATTTAGCTAGGAAGAGAGGACATACAGCCTGCAAAACAAAAAAATATGTTGGTAATATGGATTATAGTTGTCATTGATGTCAAAGTAGTTTATGAATGACAACGGATATGTAAAGGACATGATGGATCAATGAACTCAGTGAAATACAAAGGTAATACAAAAGGTGAACTCGGTATAAGTCAAAGGAAAGACAAAGGTAGTGATGACATGGCATGGAATAGATGAGGATGTGGCATGACATATATGATGATATGGCATATGATGTTTTCCTAATGACGATGTCATAAGATTTCATTAATGACAAATGAAATGGATAAAATGGACATAGATGATAAGGAAACATGAATGACTGATCTGAATAATTCCAAGACAATATATGTAAAAAACGGTTAATGAAATAGAGAACAGAGGTCGAGTGGAAGTGGGGATGTAGTGTGAATGACAAAGTTGGTGAGACAAATCAAGAGTGGAAGTATAGAAGAGAAATGAACGGGAGATAGAATAAATGTAATAATCGAACAACATAGAAACTATATCTACAAGAGTGTTTATAAATTCTTTATAATCGCATCGTGAAATTCTCTGTGTTTATAAATATTCAAAACTATTAGAAATGGTTGCAATGTATTTCCGCAAATAAATCATGAAGATCCGCAAAGTCGTGGTGAGATCTGCATTCAATCTAAAATCGATGGTAAAAAAGAATCCCGCATAAGATCCAATGGTTAAGGATCAGCTCCACAAAGGATAGGAAGACAAGGTGAAGTTCCGCAAATGAGTATAGATCAATGGTCAATATTTGTCTCGTAGATGATCGACGATGCAAAAAAAGTGTTGCGAGAAATCCATTATGGAAATAGAAAAGTGGATAGAAGATAAGTTCTGTAAAAAATCAAGATCAGAGGGCTAAGAATACATCTGCAAGGAGATCGACGACGGAGAAGAATTTCCGCAGAAAGAAAAGCGGAAGGAGGAAGACGAAAGACGCATAATCGCGAAAAGACTAGAGGAAATAGCAAAGTTCTGCATTCTGCATCCCACAATCTGGATGATCGACATTCAAAAATACTTCCACGAAAAATCGATGGTGTGGAAAGGTTAGTGCAGAAAACGAAAGATGGAGAATGGAAAAAATAATGTGGAAAATTCCACAATTCTGCATTTCGTATCCTGTGATATGAAAGATAGACGGCTAGAAATACTTCTGTGAAATATCAACGGTGTGGAAATTTTAGTGCGGAAAATGGAAGGTGGAGAAGTGAGAAAGAAATTTTTTAGCTTTTGAGAACCCGCGTTCCGCATCCCACGTTTCAAAAGATCAACGGCCACGAAGGAGCCCATAGGAGATCAATGGTACAAAATGATTGGGGCAGAAAGATTAGTATGGAAGAAGAAATCTTGAAATGGAATTATGGAAAAGTGACAAACCTGCATTTCGCTATCTGCATCTTATTGAATATCAACGATCACGAAGAAGCCCGTAGGAGATCAATGGTCCAGAACGATTGAGGAAGAAACTTAAGTGCAGAAAGACATTTTGTGAAATGTCATGGTTTGACAATCTGCATACCGCATCCCATCTCATATCTACTGTCAAGAAGCAGTTCAGGGTAAAGATCAACAACCTAGGGTGATTTCAGAAATAGAGATTGCCGAAGAACGCAACTGAAAGGTTAAATTGTAAATTGATTAACAGGAGTTTAGGGAATGTCTGCAATGAGCCCGCAGAGGAGGAAAAGAATCCCACGGGAATTGTTTGATGAATCCCGTAATCAGAGAATGAGGGAGCTCACACATGGGATTTGATCAAGAAGATTTTCATTAATTATTTAATTAGAAATCAGTTTATCATATTTGAAAGGGAATGCTAGTGAAAGGGAACGTTTCCATAATGAAGTGATGCATTTGCAGGATGTGTGAAGGTATTTATTAAGAGAATAATTGAAGGAAATAACTTGTCTCTGTAATTGCGAATGACAGAGTCCAAGAATTTCATAGCAGACTGATAAAAATAAAATAAGGGTGGAAGGGTGGTGCTACGGTAGGCTACATGCCAACAAGGAGGTCTTAGTCTCCTTCCAGTAGTGGCTAGAGAATCAAGGTATTGGTGTATCATTGTCTTTAGGTGCATATAGCAACCAAGGTGTGGGTGCATCCTTCAGTAGTGGCTGAGAAACTTGGGGATTGTGGTCTCCAACAAGTGGGTGCTTGCATATAACTATTATATATTGTAAAAACAAAGTTTTGTAGATAATAGAAACAAATTGGTGGTTTACCTTATTGAGTTCCATGATAAATCACTGTGTCCAAGTTTTGTTTTTACATTTGCTAAAATAAAAGAAATTGTGTGTAAATTTTGAATCACTGATTCAACCCCGCCCTCCCCCACCTTCTCAGTGGCTAGACATGATTCAACAATTGATATCAAAGAAGGATCCTTCACCATAGTTTAACCACTAGAAGGAAGATCCTATTAAAATAATTATGGATCAGCAGATGAAGATGTCAGTAGGCTCCCCATATTTGATGGTGAATACCATGTTTTATGGAAGATTAGAATAAAAAACTATCTGATGTCCATGGACATGAAGTTTGGGAATTAGTTGGGGAAGGATATTATTAATCTGTCACAGTAATCTAGAGACTAAAACACAGTCTCATAAGAGATTTCAGACAATTAAGCATGAAAATGGCACAATGGTGCTGCAATTGAAGTAGCAGCTCTGTATATTCAATAAATAATGAGTAATACAATACAATTCTCATGCAAGGTGCATGAATTCCAATACAATTCAAATTCCCAAGGAGGTCATTCGAATTGAATTAATGAGTGTATCTTAACTAAATGTCAGCCACAGTCAATACACATAGTTAACCACCAAGCTAATCAATAACTGACTCTCACACTGTTCTTATCTCAATGGAGTGCAATAGATGACTAAGTCTACCTAAAAGTGGCTCATCACATCTAATTGCATGTCCAACTGAAAGAGGTAGCACATCCATAACTCCAAGTAGCTCTGATGGAGTTAACTGAAGTAAACATGTCATCAAAAGTGGTTATAGGTGCATATGTTAGCTCCAGTTCATAAATAATGACCAAACATAATCAAATAATCAATGGAGGCACCTTCACAACTCAGGTTAACTTATTGTAGCAATCAGTTAGCAATTAGGTGTATTTATGACTCTCAGATCACCCCAGAAATGCTCCCTGTTTGAAGGAGGAAGCCCAGTTAGCCTTCTCAACTGAAAGAGAAGGCTTAGTTGGCTTCCTTGACTGAAGGAGGGTGTGGGTGAGCTCATGCTCATGTCATAGTGTGCTCATATGATGCCAATTAAGTCAATTAAACTTAGGATAGTGGGTAAATAGGCCAAAATTGACCAAATAAGTGTGCATGTTGGGTAAATGAATCCAACACTATCACAATAATCTAGGGACTAAAACACAGTCTCATAAGATATTTCAGACAATTAAGCATGAAAATGGTATAATGGTGCTGCAATTGGAGTAGCAGCTCTGTATATTCAATAAATAATGAGTAATACAATACAATGATCATGCAAGGTGCATGAATTCCAAGACAAGTCAAATTCCCAAGGAGGTCATTCGAATTGAATGAATGGGTGTAGCTTACCTAAATGCCAGCCATAATCAGCACACATAGTTAACCACTAAGCTAATCAATAACTGACTCTCACACTAAGTCTTAACTTAATGGAGTGTAATAGATGACCGAGTCTAACTGAAAGTGACTCATCATAGGCAACCGCATGTCCATCTGAAGGAGGTAGCACATCCATAACTCCAAGTAGCTCTGATGGAGTTAACTGAAGTAAACATGTCATTAGACATGGTTGTAGGCATGTGTGTTAGCTCCAGTTCATAAATAATGACCAAAAATAATCAAATAATGAATGGAGGCACCTTCACAACTCAGGTCAATTGATTGTAACAATCAGTTAGTAATTAGGTGCATTTATGACACTCAGATCACCCCAGAAATGCTCCCTGTTTGAAGGAGGAAGCCTAGTTAGCATCCTCTACTTAAGGAGAAGGCTTAGTTGGCCTCCTCTACTAAAGGAGGGCATGGGTGAGCTTATTTGATTCCAAGTAAGTCAATTAAACTTAGGATAGTGGGTAAATAGGCCAAAATTGACCAAATAAGTGTGCATGTTGGGTAAATGACTCTAACACCCCCCCTGAAGCTATACTTAGGAGGAGTAAAAAAAATGCATGAAATGCTAGGGCCCTGGAAACAAAGGACATAGGTCACCCTGTACAATAAAGTAACTGCTTAATATAACCAAGGAAATGAAAAAAACCTCATGGGAAAAATACCCCCCCTCAAACCAAGCAGTAAATCAAGAAATCTTTTGGTTCTTCTATGCAACAGCATCCTGATACTGTGCATGTGAACCTATGAATCCAAACTAAATGAATATGTCTAGATAAATCTTCCTCTTTGAAAGAATAATGATGTGCTCAAATGAATTAGGAACATAGACAGTTGCAGGATGGTCATTTGACCCATGTAGAGCAACTCAAATCAACTGATAGGAGAGAAAAAGTGATTGAGAATTTGAACCATGTGTGGAACACTCAAGAAAATGATATGTTGTGGCCTTTAACAAAAAACCATGAGTGGTAAAATAATCCCCAAGTCTTAGTAGCAAGTGTCTAAGAGGATGCAGAATGTCTTCCTCTTTACTAGGTCTGTGAGGAGATGAGCATGTGACCAAAGGTAGAGAAGCCCTGGGACTGTGGAAAGCAAATGCTTGAGCTCCATAATCTGATATAGCTTCATAAATAGATAATGATTCAAAAAATAATATATCAGCAACCTCATAAGAGGAAACTAACACCAAATCCTCAGAAACAAATTTGAAGAAGAATTGCGGTACTTGATTTTTCACACCAAAATTGGTGGGTGCAACAACAAGCATGACTGAAAGCTCTTGTAATCTAGAATTTGAACCAAATAATATCAAATCAATCCCAAATAAGATAATATCAGATACAAATAAGTTCATATCAGATCCAAAAGTGTGGAATGAAATCAAATCCCCGACAGCAGTTTTGAAGGAGACTTGCGTTACTTGTTTCTTCACAAAATTAAACAGAATAGCTACAAGCAGTACTGGAAGCTTATGAACCTGAAATATTAAAACAAGAAATATCAGATCATATATAAATAATATCATATCAGATCTAATAAGTTTCATATCATATCCAAATAAATGGTCAACCAAGACGGTGGATGCACAGCTTTCTTTTTCTTCCAATTTTTGAATTTTGGTACATGCAATCCTGTAGGAATTTGCTGGAAGATCTAAATCATGGCGAGTGAATTGATCACTATTGTAATTTTATATTTTTTCCAAAATATCCAAGTCATTACATATTTTCACACCAGCAGCAACATTAGAGGGATAAAAATCAAATTTCTCTTTACTTTTGCAAGCAATTACTGACAAAGTTTGCACGGAATTCAAAGGAAAATCACTGGTGAATGTTTGCATGGAAGTGTAGCAGTGTTTTTCTTTGATATTAGATATTTGAATGTCTTATTCTATTTCATCCATATGAGGATATGAGATATCAGAGATCTCACAAACTTCTAGAGCATCAGGAGAAGGAGTCACTGCAAGGAGACTTTCTTCAATTTGAATTGACTGTGTAGAAGATTATGGTTCTGCTGAACAAATTCATCGGAGAGAATAGAGGCCAATAATTTTGAGTAAAGAACTCTTTTGGTGCTGCATGTTATCTCCAAATTGTTATTATGATCTTCATTGTGCTTTCCAAAGGTTCTATCCAATTTTGTCTAGAGATCCTTTGGGTATTCAGCAGAACCAATAAGGTAGCGCAAGCTAGGAGAAAGGGCCAAACATATTGCTCCAAAAGCTCTATCACTGTAAATTATCCAGTCATTCTCATTCTCATAAGACTCTTTTCCATGTCCAATAGACACCTCATAGAGACCTTGTCTCTTCAAAGATGCAATTATCTTCAACTTCCATTCTAAATAGTTTATGAATAGGGTGAGAAGAGGGACTGATGAGTCCATTCAAAGTTGTACCCGCAAAAACATAAAAAAGTCGTTGTAAGGTCAAACATCCTACACATTTTAGGTTTTCATCACACCCATCATAATTGGTAAAGCAAACTTGATCAACAATTTCTTTACTTGGGGTATTAAGTGGTAAACCTTCGGCTTCTAATACAGTGCTGGAACTTGAGCCTTTGCTAAATTTTTCATGCAAGATCCGTCAAAAACCATGTTTTCAGAGAATGAGCTTCCTCATGCCATGAGCTTTGATATCATATTAATATGCCACAGTAATCTAGGGACTAAAACACAATCTCATAAGAGATTTCAGACAATTAAGCATGAAAATGGCATAATGGTGTTGCAATTCGAGTAGCGGCTCTGTAAATTCAATAAAGAATGAGTAATACAATACAATGATCACATTGCAAGGTGCATGAATTCCAACACAATTCAAATTCCCAATGAGGTCATTAAAATTGAATTAATTGGTGTAGCTTAAATAAATGTCATCCACAGTCAGCACACATAGTTAACCACCAATCTAATCATCAATTGACTCTCACACTAATTCTTAACTGAATACAGTGCAATAGATGACTGAGGGGTGAAAACGCGAAGTTGGGTAACACTTCCATGAGAATTGGGTGTCCAAACAACATAGCAAAGGTTATTCAGCTGAATAATTATATTTATTCGGCCGAATAATTTATTTATTCGGCCGAATAACTATCATTATTCGGTCGAATAATGTTAATGATGAACCGTTTAATTTGACAGAACGCATAGCCAGCCGAAATTTTTTACTATCATTTTAATATTTGTTCTGCTGAATAATTATTCGGACAAATAGTTGTTCAGCTGAACAAATAGTTGGCTGAATAGTTGTTCGGTCGAACAATTATTTCGCATAAAAGGCAATATTCGGTCCCATTTTCTTTGTTTTCGCCTGCAGTCATTTGTCTTCATTTGGTCATGTTTTTTCGTCATCCAATTTGTCTGTTGTTGTCCATCACCCATGTCCTCTTCACCGGTCCTTGTGACGTGGACATACTAGTTTTTTGTCGTCGTGGAAGTCCATTCATGGAGGGCGCTTCGTGATGGACTCTTCGCTGTGGAGGTCTGTTCATCATGGAGGTGTGTTCATGGAGGACACATTGTGTTGGTGTTTGTGGTCTTTTCTTGGAGGGTTTGTTCGTGGTTTGGTATTGATGTTCTCCCACCTGTTAGGTAATATTTTATGAAATTTATTCTATAATTTGAGATGAAATTTTTAATATGTGATATATCTTTTGTTGTAGCCAATGGCATTCATTTTTCGTGATAGTATTGCATAGTTAAAGTTTGTATATGTTATGTGTTATTGTATAAATCTTATAATTTTAATTTTAATTAATAGCTATATGTGTATGAACTCTGTCCATGTTAACATAGTAGATGAACTCTATCCATGTTAACAGAGTAAGTGAACTTTGTCCATTTATGTGTATGAACTCTGTCCATGTTAACATGGTAGATGAACTCTGTCCATGTAAACAGAGTAGGTGAACTCTATCCAAATGGACATAGTTCATCAACAGAGTCCATTTGGGTAAGTTTTTGTTTATTTTAATTATAATTTCTATGTTTTTAGAATTTAATATCATCTATTTGAATTGAATGAAATATTTTTAACTTAAATTATAGGTAATAATTTAAATAGAATGAAAGGAGTTGATGAACTCTGTCCATTTGGACAGAGTTGATCAACACTCGGATGGGCAGTTCATGAACTCTATCTAGATGGAGAGAGTTGAAGAATTCTCTTCAAATAGACAGAGTTAAACAACTCTCTCAAAATGGACAGAGTTGATGAACTCTATCCATTTGGACAGAGTTCATCAACTCTGACCGCATGTGAATAGAGGAAATGAAATATGTCCAAATAGACAAGACAATGGAATATACTTAACAAGACATAGTTCATTCAGATTTCATCAATTTTTTCTTTGATAACTTTACTTAGTAAAATGTATTTTAGTAGTTTTAGTATAGAGTTGATCAACATCTGGATGGACAGTTCATGAACTTTGTATAGATGGACAAAGTTGAAGAACTCTCTCCAAATAAACGGAGTTAAAAAACGCTCTCAAAATGGACAGAGTTGATGAACTCTGTCCATTTGTACAAAGTTCATCAACTCTCTCCACATGGGAATAGAGTAAATCAAATCTGTCCAAATAGACAAGACAATGGATTAAACTTGGCAAAACATAGTTCATTCAGACTTCATCAACTCTTTCCCTGATAGCTTTACTAAGCAAAACGTATTTTAGTAGTTTTAATATAAATCATAAAAAAGCAATTATTACACATAAAACATCAGATTTTTTTATTACTGATCTGCTTTATTTTATGTATTTTTAATCTAAAAGGAAACATATAACTTGTATAATTCTTATTAGTTACAATTTATACTTAGTATTATATTAAGATATTGTGAATTTTTTATAATATTAATTTAAGTTCATAGGTATAATAAGGAAGATATTTGTATTAAATCTATTCATGGACAAAGTTCATGAATGAATACTATGTCCATGGATAGAGTTGATTAACTTTGTTTACATGAAGTGATGAACTTAACCATATCCATGTGGACAGAGTTGATGAACTCTATCCATGCAGAGTTCATCAACTTTGTCAATGCAGAGTTCATCAACTGTGACTTTGATGAGTTTACTTAGTATAAGGGATATTTTTTATGATTTTATGGAATAATGAAAATATTTGTAGTTGACATAAATAAATGTAGTTTTAATTTCATATTTGATGATATTGGTTTTCTTAATTTTAAAAATCCAAAATACATCAAAAACATAGAGATTGCTACATTAATTTTTTTATACATCCAACAATAATGCAGCTATTTTCATTTTAAGAACTCTTAGATAATATTAGAGACATTTAGGTCTTTATTAAAAAGATAGTTTTACAAATTTAAAACACATAAAAAACAAAAAGATTGCTACATTAATTTTGTATACATCCAACAATAGTGTACCTATTTTAATTTTAAGAACTACTAGATAATATGAGGGACATCTAGGTAATAGAAACTTAGTTTTTATAGTAGTTAGCTCTTTGACGTTGAGGCATTAACATGCAGAGTTTGAATATGTAATGAGTTGATATATTAGATAATATTAAGGACATATAGGTCTTTATTAAAAACTTAGTTTTTATAGTGGCTAGGTGTTTGAAGATGAGGAATTAAAATGTAGAATATGAACATGATATGAGTTCATTTGTGTAATCTTGTAGATATCATCTCAAATGAAAATAGATAATAAATTAACTATAATCATTTAAAGAACTATTAGATAATATTAGGTATATCTAGGTTCTTATTGATATCTTAGTTTTTATAGTAGCTAGGTTTTTGAAGTTGATTAAAATTAACATATAGAAATTGATATGGAATTAGATAATAAATTAGATATAATCATTTAAAGAACTATTAGAAAATATTAGGGATATCTAGGTCCTTATTGAAATCTTAGTTTTTATAGTAGCTAGTTTTTTGAAGTTGATTAATTAACATGTAGAAATTGATGTTTCTGTAAATTTGTAGATGTCATATTCAATGGAAAGAGAGAAGCCTTGAGACAAAAGCGTAGGTGGTCATTACATTTTTTGGGAGTTGGTGTCTGAAATGAAAATCAAATATTATCGTGGTCACCTCTGGATTCAGGCTTATTGTATAGTTGACATTCAATTGATCATCGACGTGGTGATATTGGTAGAGATGATTTCTCCTTATCATCTATGGTTGCAGTGTCATTGATATAAAGAAGGGTCATTTATCTTTATTTGTAGAAATGGGTTTTGGATTATTATGAGTTATAGATATGATTGATCAAATCTATGACTCTTATTACTCCTCGACCCATATTTACAGATTTACACATAAAATTTAGAGGAAGCAAAACTAGTAATGTTTTTACATGTTTCTTCTTCAAGGTATGTAATATTATCCAAATTGTTTTCTGATATATAAGTTTAATTAGTTTAAATAATTTTTGACATCTGTAAATTGCTTGTATATATGTTGAAGCTTGGATCTCTTCAATCTTTCGAGGCAAAAGGAAGACTTCATTGGAGGATAGTGGTGGAATTGTAAGTTTAATATTTTATTTTATTTATTTTGGTTTAAAATAGTTTAAATAGTTTGTAAGATTTATAAACTACTTTTATAAATGTTGCAGCTTGGGTCTCCTCCACCTTTTAGAGGCGAACAGAAGACTCCATTGAATGATGGATAATTTGAGGTAATTTTGTTAGTAATTGTATTGATATTTTATATACTAGTTTAATGTTTTAATGTTTTGATTATAATTTAAAATTGTTTAAATGATTTATGATATTCATAATTTGTTTTTATACATTTTTCAGATTGCTATGAGTCAAAGGGAAGACCCTAGGTGGATGATAGTGATGGACTTCTTTGATTCAGACAGCGAATAGCTTAATTTTAGGATTATATACATGTTCATGAATGTTTTTTTTATTATATAGACATGTACATTGAACTTAGATGTTCATGACTGTTTTTTTTATTATAATCATGTACATTGAACTCTAATGTTCATGAATGTTTTTTTGGATTATATACATACATATATCGATCTTAGATATTGTTTTTTGGATTATATACATATATATTTAAAGGTTAGGAATGTTAGGAATGTTAAGAACAAATATGGGGAATTTTAACCTTAAGAATGATAGCAATCCAATTTGTTACATTGATTTTAGATATTGTTTTTTCGATTATATACATGTATATGTAAAGGTTAGGAATGTTAGGAATGTTGAGAATGGATATGGGGAACGTTAACCTTAAGAGTTTTAAGTGAATTAAATTGACTATATAAACATGGGAAATGTTAGGAGCGGATGTGGGAATGGGGATGAGAAATGTTAAGAAGTTTTGATAGGAATATTTTTTATTAATAAAGTAAAATTAGGAATTTGATTTTGAATTCTAATAAATTATATCTCAATCCATAAATTTTTTAAGGTAACATTAAAGCAACTTGATTTTGAATTCTATTATTTTTTTATTACTAAGGAAACTTTAGCAACTTGATTTTGAATTTTAATAAATGACTGATATGATAGCCAATATTAACATAGAACAAGAATTAGAACAAGGAATGATATAGTTAAAAACATCGCAATGGAATTCCGTCCTCAATTATCCGTTCATGGTCATATTTGGACAGTTTCTATTTTTTATTTTTTATACAACTTGTTCTAATTTTATTCGAGATGCACATACTAAATGACTATACTGACAACATATAACATCAGGTTCATAATCTTGAAAGTAGACATAATTTTCAGTCATACGGGTTTGCTGCAAAATATAGCCTTTTAAAATGATGGATCCTCTTTCGTATGTAAATCCGTTGTCATTGTAGTCCTCCAATAACTTCATTTTTCCTTCGATGCATCGCATCAAATAATATTTTACGTCTTTGTCATTGTTTAAAGGTGCAATCACAGTGAAAATATCTCCTGTGCAAATTACAATTGGCATTGGAGTTAAGTGAATTAAATTGACTATATAAACATAAGGCGATGGAAAATATTGAACAATCAACAACATCTTTACCTTATCTAACAAGATCTGAAATTCTATTGCCATCAAATGATATTTTTTTTTCTTCTGATTCTAATTCTTCTATGTTTTCTAGTGGCATTTTTCCTTTTGGATTAATCTCTGTGTGTTTCCAATGTTTTACGTAGTTGTTCATTATGTTTTCACAAACTTCTGTAGTTTCGACATTTTCAGTGCAAATATGACAAACAGATTTTTGCTTTCTACTATCAAATGCAAACATGTTTTGGAAGGATTTTGTTTGAATAGAGTGAAGTTCTCTAGTTCCATGTATGGTGCTAGCCTCGTATGGTATTGATATATCTATATCTTGGACCCCAACAAGCCAAAAAAACCTACACAAGAAATGATAAATCACAAATGACAACTTTTAATGTTAGTGTACAAATACTTCAATGTTAGTACATACATTTTTTTAAATTGACAATTAATATAAATTAAAAAAATAATGTATATACCTGCACACATCTTTTGTTTGTTGAATACAATCATGGATTAGATTTGATTTACACAATTGGACAACCTTTGTAGCTGAATGAAATCATTCAAAATAATGGTTCATTTTCCATATTCGAAGTGCTCTCTTTACACATGCTCTTGCACAATCATGTTCACCTTTTCCATGTCCAGTTTCAAATAAATTCCAGCAATGTTTAATGTTCATTGCTTTATGAATTCGACATAACCAAATAATGATCATGAAGATTTAAATTGTCCCGCGCATCAATCCGACCATATCCAATGTTCATTGAATTCAACTTTATGACTTTTTAGTGAATCATAGAAAAAAATTTCAATACAATGTTAAACAAAATGTGTATTGTGTGTACGATCATCACTGATATAAAAGTGATATTCTTTAATCACATCTTGACTATCACACATGCTTTCAAATCCATCAACATCTTGTTGATAATGTCTATATAGAACATGGACAAATATTGAAACTTGGTCAGAATGATAGTATTCACTTTGAATCTCTTTTTGTGTAGCAAATATGTAGTTTTCTACAAAATCAACTACATACAAAATTGTTCCAGTTGCAAAAATTTCACGGAAATGTTTAAATTGAAGGTCTTGACATCGTGCTCTATGTGAATTCTTGGTGTACTTATAAATTTCACTTTCAAATTTCTTGAGAAAATCTGTCACACATATTTTATCTTCTCGCAAATCAATTCTTTTGAAATGTGCATCACTAGAACTTGTAGAATAATTGTTGTATTCATATCTTCTCCAATTTCCACTTACATTTGAAAGCGACTGATCATTATTGATAGGGTATTTATTGTGGAATAAAACAAGATTTCCACAACCATGACAATGTTTTCCATTGACACATTTCTTATTATAAAATACTTCATCGTGATTTCTTTCACATAGGGTTTGAGATATGAATTCATGTATTGTGGGCGGAGGTGGTGAATTTGTCCAAAACATTTGACCAAATTCAAGAAACGTGTCATAATATAATTGAAATTGCACATGATAACGACAACAACATGTGTCACATATAGTAATAGGTCTACCATACCATGGTTTTTGTTGCACAAATGCAGTGATCGACATATTAATTCCACAATGATCTTCCTTGAATTTATTGAACAATTGTACTTGTGTCATTTCCATTATACGTTTTGGACGGATTTCACATATATTTTGTGATACTCTTTGTCATATCACATCCCTTGAATTTGGTGAAACTCGAGCATGTTCCAACCAATATTTCTGTATAATATCTTTAACACCTTCTCCCATTCTATCTTTGTAAGGTTTTCTACAAATAATTTCCCAGCAAGAAAGTTCATCATTTTCATCTATTTGCATTCTGAATTTGCTATGTTTGTATAATGTCTTTGTTGAGGTTCCAATTGCTTGTGCTAGTTGTGTTGTCAAACATTTTTGTTTAGTACTAGCTGAAACAATTGTTGTCTGAATTGCTCTACGTGCAGCACTGGTATCTTTCTTTCTGGATTTTCCAAATTTTTTTATTGCATCACCTATATTTTCTATCACATTATGTTTTAGTTTCCACTCTTTTGTCACCTTGTGAATACCCAATAATGACGTAGCACCTTCTACCTTCTTAGACACCAATAAACATCTTAAAATTTGTGCTTGTCCTGCTATTGAACAATCTTTGAGAATATAATCATAAATTTTTGTAGCATGATATCGTGCAACATGTATGGGTAATTTTTCTCCATATTTGTCGCAATAAATGTCTTCCAACATTTCATCATCAATGGTGAAATTACCTATACATCAAATTTAATTTAATTTAACATATGTCCAAAAATACAATTCACTATAAAAAATGAATTTCGAAAATACATGATATATACATACTAGGTCCAATTTCTGGATCTTGGTTTTGATCTTCAATATTGACTTCATCGACATTAACATGTAAATCACTATTTACGTCAACAATGGTCTTTTCAACTTCCATTTGTTATTCTTGTACCCTATTTCCAATTTCCATTTCATCAACATTGTCATGTAAATATGTTATTATATCTTCATTTATTTCTTCCATTTCTGCAACCCTTGCTCTTTTGGCTGTATTTCTGAGTTTTTGTTTTCCCCTATTAGTATCGTCATCATGCTTACGATCACTTTTTTTTACGGTTTCTTTTATTTCCCATGATTGCTTAATCTCCTTTTGAAAAACCCTTGGAAAAAAATAAGAACACCTTGTAAAGAAATATTCTTTGTAAAACAATTAGAAAAAAACACTCTTTGAAAAAAACCCTTATTTAAAAAAACAACTTATATTAATATTTTGGAAAAAAAAACCCATTTGCAAAAATACTTTGCAAATAAACTCTTTGGAAAAGACCCATTGCAAACAACATACTTTGCAAAAATACCTTGGAAAAAAAAAATTGAAAAAAAAAAAACGTCTTTGGAGAAAAACCGATTGCAAACAAATAACCTACTTTGGAAAAATATCTTGGAAAAATAATTTATGAAAAAACTTCTTGCAAATAAATAACTTATTTTCAAAATTACTTTAGAACACAAATCTTTGACAAAAATGCCTTGGGAAAAACTTCTTTGAATGTACCCCTGGATTATAAATAAGAGGAAAAATACCTTCTAAAAACTCTTTGGCAAAAGAAATCTCCTCTGAAAATTCCTTCAAAAATACTTTCACTTATACAAAATGAAGAGGTGAGAAAATAATGAGGCTCTTTCATTTTACTTATACAAAATGAAGAGGTGCGAAAATAATGAGGGAGGTGTGAAAATAATGAAGCTCTTTCGTTTTATTTATACGATTAATTTTTTCGGCTAACAAATTTGTTTTTGCACTTAGTTTTCAGCTGAAAAACCTTATTTGTAACGTCGCCATTACGAAAAAACATTGTTTGGCCAAATAATTATTCAGCCGAATAATATCTGAAACCTGTAACCTGCACAAATTTTAGGTTTCTCCATTTTCGAAAGGTAAAATGGATGCCTTACACTACAAATCAACTGTTGGATTTGATACCTTTAGTTTCTTTATTAAATCTACTTTCCGTAGGTATAGATTTTGTTGTGTATAGGTGAGATCCGATATTTTTTTTTTCTTTCTTAACATGTGTCGAGTTTAGTTTCATCTTTTTCAAAATGCGGTGAAATGAAAAATATATAACTTTGAAAATACACCACCAAAAAAATTGAAACAAATATGGTGCACTTAATTGGAGTGTCTACTTCAAAAGCGTATTTGTAGATTTTTAAGTTTTATAGTCAATTGAGAGAAAAGTGGCACAACCGAAAACATGTTTAAAACCGACAAGGTTTTCCCATCGATCGAATTGAAAAAAAATTATAATTACTATATAGATCCGTTGGTTACAAATTTATAGTCATCACAATAGTATATTGTGTGTAGATTGCCGTTGCATATTTGTTTTTTGTAAAACACGACTTTAACAATGATTTTACAGGCGCAACCAAACATGACTATTTTTTAGTCCTTTCATTTTATAAGGACACACTGCCAAACATTTTCCGAAACGACATATCAAACCTCAATAAAAAAAATTCAAAAAATTATGAATAGAAAGTTAAGATAATTCTCTAAAAGTTCTGTTTTTACTTGAAAGTGAAATTCTAAACGAAAATATCAATTTCGTTCACCCAAAGTTTAAAGACATGAAAAAATCAAATTTATTTTCTCATAAGACCTCCCAAAATAGATACCCATCTTCATGGATTCACCTTGATTCTAACTGAAAGTGACTCATCACATGTAACTTCATTTCCAACTAAAGGAGGCAGTGCATCCATAACTCCAAGTAGCTCTGATGGAGTTAACTAAAGTAAATATGTTATCAGAAGTGGTTGTAGGCACATGTGTTACCTCTAGTTCATAACTAATGACAAAAAATAATCAAATAATGAATGGAGGCACCTTCACAACTTAGGTTAACTGATTGTAGCAATTCGTTAGCAACTAGGTGCATTTATGACACTCAGATACCCCAAAAATTCTCCCTGTTTGAAGGAGGAAGCCCAGTTAGCCTCCCTGACTAAAGGAGAAGGCGTAGTTGGGCTCCTTAACTAAAGGAGGGCATGGGTGAGCTCATGTTGATTTCATAGTGTGCTCATATGGTGCCAATTAATTCAATTAAACTTAGGATAGTGGGTAAATCAACCAAAATTGACCAAATAAGTGTGCATGTGGGGTAAATGACTCCAACAGATATGATGCTCCGAATGTCACCCCCACAAAAGTAGGAGACGGGAAGAAATTTTGGGAACATGTAACGGCCTTAAATACATTACAAGCTAGAATAAGTAAGAAGGTTCTTGCAAAAGTACTGACCTATAAAAGTGAAAAAGAGCTCTAGGACAAATTGGAAACCTATATGCATGAGACTCCAAAGTAAATATGGAAAAAATTCAATCTCTCAAAGTACAATATGAAAGTGTAAAAAGAAGGACGAAGAAAATATTTCAGATTACTTCAAAAGAATTGAGAATCTTGTTAATACAATCAAAGGTTTGGGAGTAGAAGTACCGGAATATAAGTTAGTTTAAAATATAGTAAGAACACTTCCTATGGCATATAATCCCAAATTATCCACTCTTGAAGACTAAGAGAAGCTAGAATATCTTACCATGGATGAATTGTATGGAATCCTCACAGCGTATGAATTAAAACTGGGTATTGATAGTATCCCGAAAGGAGACATAGCTTTCAAAGTGATCAAGAAAACAAATCAGAAGAAAAATACTGAAACTAACCATAACAAAGAATCTGATGAAGAAGAAACCAATTTTGTTAAAAAAATTCAGAAAGGATCAGAGAAGTACAAAGGATAGCTTCCCTTTAATTGTTTTAACTATGGCATAATTGGGCACTTTCAAGCCAATTGTTCTTATCCTAGGAAAGACTCTGAAGATGAAAATGACAAAAACAAACAATACAAGAAAGAGGGAAAAATCCACTATAAGAAAAATTACAAAGGAAAAACTAATTTCTAGTCAAAAGAAGAAGACAACAATTCATCTAAGATTAGTGATGATGAAGTCCTTTTTGTAGGTATTGAAGAGTCTAATGAGATAGAAGAAATAGAGCATAAGGAAGAGTCGGAAGATGAAGCACAACGTAATATGGAAAAGGAACTATTCAGTGCCTTGAATGGACTAAGAAGATACAAAAAACATATAGATAGCGGGAAAGTTTCTCAATTGAACAACAGGAAGAGCATGAACAGAAAGAAAAAGAGATGAAGAAAATCATGAGCAATCTGAAACACCAAATTCAAGAGGAAAGTAGGATAGAAGAAAAACTGGAGAAATCTCTTAAAAAAAACAACTAACCTATGAAAGAATGGAGACAAAACTAGTCCACTTAAAAAAATAGCTTGATGCAAAATTTATCCAAACAAGATATGAAAATAGTTCTAAAATATTAGATAAGATTATAACCTCACAAAGGGATCCAAGTAAAAAAAATGGAATAGGTGATTCTCAAGAAGAAAATAAAGTTAGCTCAAAATCTTATGCAGTTACTCTTCTTAGTATAATCAAGAAGAAAGAATAGGAAAATACAAGCAATGGCAAAACTCCAGAAGATCATTTTCACCCATCAAGAAGGAATTCAAGAAAACTCCAAAGAAATTTAATCAAAGCATATATCTTCACATTTAGGCTTGGTTATTGTTTTTCATTCTCTAACTTTGGACACAAAGCTATGAATTGTAGAGTATATGAAAGGAAAAGTTTGAAGGTTAAAAACTATAACCTCAAGGACAATCAGATAGTTGGTCAAGTTAAGAGAAGAAATTATAACTCCTTTGCACCTCTACAAGAAAGGAATTTAGAATGCTTCAATTATCATAACTATGGACATAAAGAAAGCAATTGTAGATTAAGGGAAGTCTCAGAAATACCAAAGTACATTAGAGAGAAAAGAAGTTGTGGAAAGAAAGGACATTAAACGAAGAATGTCTGGATACCCTGAAAACACAAGATAAAGAAAATATCTTGTGTGTTGACAGTGATCATTCAAAATACATGACAAGTGATGATGACAATTTTTTGAGAAACCAAAACGAACCTCATGGAAAGAGTTGAAGAAGAAAGGAAGACTCCAAAGATATAGAAGAAACCAAGATTTCAAATATCAAAAGGGTTTCCCAAGATGATGAGGTCTTTAATAGTGTTGTAGATATGATTAACATTAATTATGATGGAAATAAAGATGATGAAGAAGGAATTAGTGATAGTGGTGGAAATGGAGATGGATTTTTTTTCTAAAAACAATCCCACATAACCTAGAAGAGAAACCTGGAATAAAGCATTAGAGAGGATCATGTACTTAGGAGGAGAATGTTTGAAAAGTTTATTGTCATTGATAACAATGTTAGTAATGGTTATATTATCATCCTTGAAATCATAAACAAGAATGAAGACCAAACCTATAGAGCAGTTTTGGAGAGCTTGTTGAAGCAGAATTTTGGGAAAGGATGAAGGTATGATTGAATGCAGATTTGGTATCATGACTTGATAAAAATGCATAAAGAATGAAGAGATATACCATAATTGGATTTGATCTCAGCTTTGAAGAAGGAATTTTATTGCAAAGAGGAGAAGCACTGTGATAGGGGGAGTCTATGAATGGATCATCCAAGGTTCTTACTCAAAGCATCACTAAAAGAAGGGTGTTAATGAGGTTTTGCAGCTGATGAAGATCAAAATACAAAGGTTTATGGAATTTTGGTAAAGGCGTACATAGGTTAAATTACATGAAGAATATACCATTAGATGGGTAGAGGCAGATAGATTTACGGTCACAAAATATTCCATTATTTTATCATACGAGGAGAAATAAATTTATCAGATCCACATAATTACTTGGAGCCTAAACATTTCAACAATGCAGATCCATTGAGAAATAGATCTACAATGGAAAATAATTATGTTATTTAAACTTGCATGGAGAAATTTAGAATAGAGATTTGTGGAATTAGGAAGGGACCATATATTCTGATAGTCCATAAGAAATCATGGTTTAGATCAACAGTTGTGTGGGATTTCGCTGGGTAAAATAACACAGAGAAAGAAAATATCGATGGCCGTGATATTTGATTAAATCCTCAATATGATATTCGAGGTTCACCATCGATCTAGATCGGACAGTCCTTCGGTCATTTCATTGACGAACTAGCAAGTAAGTTAATTGCTAGATGTGGGAGCAAAATCTGTATGAAATCCAGTTCACCGAAGGTTTGAAGTCCACTTGTCGTTGAAGCGTTGCCTATGGGACCATTGATTGGGTGAGGTTAATTTAGTGGTTCTACCAAATTTAGAACCAGACTAAATCTAGTGACAGTCCATCTAAACAATGTTATCTCTGAAGAAGGATTATGTGACTATCTATTGAAGAGAGCAAGTTACATAATAAAGTTAAAGAAAAAGGAGAACCGTGTGTGGAAGAAAATGTTGAGTGTAAGCTCTATCAGTAAAAATGTTGTAAAAGGAGAGGAAGTACAATGACAAGGGAATTCCATGGATCTATCATTTAAGTTATCATTGAAGAACCTATTGCAAGAAAGGAAATGTTAAGATAAATGATAATACATTGATTAAATACCAAGCTTAGTTAACAAATGGGAGATATGATGATAGGGGGAGTTATAAAAAAGAAGAAAGACAAGAAATCCCCAATGGAATAACAGGTTATCCTTTGTCATTGTTGTTAAAGGGGGAGAAGGTTTAGTTGTTTCCATCAATGCCAAAGGGGATATTATTGGAAATATGGATTATAGTTGTCATTGATGTCGAAGTAGTTCGTGAATGACAAAGGATATGTAAAGCACATTATGGAAGAGTGAACTTAGTGAAAGACAAAGGAAAGACAAAAGGTGAACTCAGTATAAGTCAAAGGAAAGATAAAGGTACTGATTACATGGTGTGAATGATGAAGTGGAAGATATGATGGCATGGCATGGCATAGTTGAGGATGTGGCATGGCATATATGATGATATGGCATATGATGGTGTCCTAAAAACGATGTCATAAGACTTCATTAATGACAAATGAAATGGGTGAAATGGACATAGATGATAAAAAAACATGAATGACTGGTCTGAAGACTTCCAAGAGAGTATACGTAAACAATCATTAATGAAACAAAGAATATATGTCGAGTGGAAGTGGAGATGTAGTATGAAATAAAATATGGTTAGAAAAATTAAGAGTGGAAGTATAGAAGAGTGAAATGAATGGGAGATAGAATATATGTAACAATAGAAGAACATAGAAACAATATCTGTGGGCGTGTTTATAAATTATTTATAATAAAAAAGATGAAATTATCTGTGTTTAAATATTCAAAACTGTTACAAACAATCGCAAAGGACTTCTGCAAAGAAATCGTGTAGATATGCAAAGTCATGGTTAGATTTACATTTGACCTAAAATCGACGGCCAGGAAGCACCCCACACAATATTCGATGGTTAAGGATTAGTTCCATAAATGATAGGCTGAAAAGATGAAGTTCTGCAAAATAGTATAGGTCAATGGTCAAGATCTATCCCGCAACATATTGACGATGTAGAAAAAGCGTTGTGGGAAAACCATTACGGAAACCGAAAAGTTGACATGAGATAAGTTCCACAAAAAATTAAGATCAGACATCTAAGAATAAATCTGCAAGGAGATCGATGGTGGAAAATGATTTCGGCACAAAAAAAAGAGGAAGGAACAGAATCATGAAAAGACTGTAGGAAATGTCATAGTTCCGCATTCTGCATCCTGTGATCAAGAAGATCGACGGTTAGAAATACTTTCTTGAAAATTTAATGGTGCGGAAAGGTTAGTGCAAAAAATGAAAGACAAAGAAGAGCTAAAATAATTTTAGAAATTCCATAGTTCTGCATTCTGCATCCCATGATCTGGAAGATCGATGGTCGGAAGGAATTCCATGAAAGATTGACTTTTTAGAAAAGTTATTGCGGAAAAGGGAGGGAAGAGAAGTGAGAAAGAAATGTTTTAGATTTTGAGAAATTGCAATCCGCATCCTGCATTCCAAAACATCAAGAGTCATGAAGGATCCTATAGGGATTCAATGGTGCAGAATGATTGGGGCAGAAATATTAGTGCGGAAGTAGAAATCTCAAAACAACGTTATGGAAAAGTCATAAACCCGCATTCTGCTCTCCGCATATTTTCGGAGATCAATGGTGATGAATAAGCCTACAAGATATCAATGGTGTGGAACGATTGAGGTAGAAATCTAAGTACGGAAAGAAATTTTGGGAAATGCCATGGTTCGACAGTCACCATACCGCATCCCATATCAGATCCTCAGTCAGGAAATAGTCTAGGATAAAGTTGAACAACTCAAGGTGATTTCGGAAATAGAGACTGCGAAAGAATGTGACTGAAATGTTAAATTGTAAATTGATTAACAAGAATTTAGGGAATGTCCGCAGGGATCTCGTAGAGGAGGAAAAGAATACCACAAGAATCGTTTGATGAATCCCACGATCAGAGAAGAAGGGAGCTCGTAGATCAAATTTGATCAAGAAGGTTTTAATTAATTATTTAAATAGAAATCGTTAATATCATATTTGAAATGGCATGATAGTGAAAGGGAACATTTCTATAATGAAGAGATGCATCTACATGATGCATGAAGGTATTTATTGACAGAATAATAGTATGAAGGAACTTGTCTCTATAATTGCGAATGACAGAGTCCAAGAAATTCACAGCTGGCCGATAAAAAACAATTAAGGGTTGAAGGGTGGTTCTAGGGCATTCTACATGCCTGTAAACAAGTGTTATCCTCCTTCTAGTAGTGGTTGTAGAATCAATGTGTGGGTGCATCCTTCAGTCGTGGTTGAGAAACTTTGGGATTGTTAGATTTTTATCATTTAAGCAATATGATCTTAGGATATTAACTGAGCGAATAACATGCACAAAAATCAATCACAAGAGACAATACACACAAGATATTTTCCTCGAGGAAACCATAAAGGAGAAAACCATGGAACTTCCTCAGAGATAGAATGAGCACCAATGGCAGTAGTAAAACCCAAAGACAGAAAAGATGATCTCAATACATGGTATCTCTCTATCACTTATGCGCCCCAGTGAGTGAGTTTATGTTAAATAGAGAGGCTCACTCTCTATTTATACTAATTCTCAACTTCACAATAACTCACTAGGGCCAACTCCTCTAGGAGAGTTTAATAACCCAAGGGCCCCGCAACTACGGGGAATTTAACCCTTGAACAATATTGGTTACCCTTTATGACTTTACATGACTTGTTTACATTATTGAATCTCCCATTCGGAACATCAGGGTATGACATCAGATATACAAGTGAATACATTCCGAAGTTACAAATACATCAAAACTCCCTCTTAACTAGGAAGGTAATCTCTCGACACAATTTATCGCCACAATTATTCTTCTCTGTATCATCTAGATCATCAAATTCCTCTTCATCTTCAAGTTTGGATCATCACTGGATCTGCATCATCACTATTGGATCATCACTGGTGCTATCTCAATTCTACTCATCACAGGGATTTCTACAGAGCCAGCCCTTTTTCATGCTAGTTGTAGTCCTAGCCTCCATGTAGGTCTTCATCTTTTTCAGCGCTTAAATATGATCGAGTGAGAAAGGCCCACCCAGCACTTACATCTGACCATGAGAGGAACACATACACCATTATGTCAGAAAGGCATGCCTAGTAGTCACATTTGACCATGGGAGGAATACATTCACCACAATGTCAGAAAGGCTCAGCACTCACATCCACTAGCATGATAGGACACACCATCTATCATCCAATGAAAGGCTCGGCAGTTACATCTATTGGCATAGCAGGACACACCATCTACTATCCAGACAAAGGAACATCACTTACATCTTTCATTCTCAAAGAATGGCTCTCAACTCTAGGTTGAGTGCCAGTCCCAGAATTAAACAAATTCCTTATAACTAACCAGGTGCCTCCATTCTCCCATAGAATGGCCTCTAAACACTAAGCTGAGCTTCAGTCCTAGACTGAATAAATTTCTTAGTAACTGACCAGGTGCCTCCATTCTCCTAGAGAATGGATTCTCATCACTAAGCTGAGCTTCAGTCCCGGACTAAATCAAATTTCCTGGTAACTAACCAGGTGCCTCCATTCTCCCAAAGAATGGATTCTCAGCACTAAGTTGAGCTTAAGTCCCAAACTGAATCAATTTCCTGGTAACTGAACAGGTGCCTCCATTCTCCAAGAGAATGGCTTCTCAGCACTAAGCTGAGCTTCAATCCCAGACTGAATCAATTTCTTGGTAACTGACCAGGTGCCTCCATTCTACCAAAGAATGGCCTTCAACACTTATATTTACTGGCATGGTAGGACACACCATCTACCATCTATAGAAAGGCTCTGCACTTACATTCATCGGCATGATAGGACACACCATCTATCATCCAAGGAAAGGCTATGCATTTATATCTTATCATGTGGGAGCCAATCTCATAGTCATATCAGAATGGCTCTACACTTACATCTAATCATGTGGGATCGAATACCATAGTCATATCAGAATGGCTCTGCACTTACATCTAATCATGTGGGATCCAATCCCATAGTCATATTAGAATGGCTCTGCACTTACATCTGAGCATGGAAGAAACCAATCCTATCACCATGTCAGAAGGGCTCACAGAATGATCACTTCCTCTTGGAAGGAACCTCAATCTAGAGAATACCAAGATTCTACCTAAATTACTCGAACTTAACTCTATCTATTTCTAGCATAGAATCACATCAGGGTTGATTACATCCAAGGATAACCTGCAAGCTTTTCCAGGACCAATTACATCTGAGGAGAACCTACAGGACCGATTGCATCTAAGAAACCTACGAGCTTCGCCAGGATTTATGCTCACACAACCTGTCTCACCGGATATGCTAGAACTCCCTCTTTCGATAGATCTCGATCTAGATCACATACTGGAGCTTCACTACTCCTCTCTTGGTTGTACTCAGTGCTAGGCAGGACTGCTTCCTGCTACACCAAGAAGTGCTCTTCCTATCAATGGCACTGCCTTGCTAATCTAAATCCACATAACCCTCTATGTTAATATTCTGATTCGCATCATACTTGATAACATACTCAAACGTACCCTTTAGGTACCTCACTGCATGCTTTGCAACCATTAGGTGAACATGTCTCAATGTGTTCACAACAAAGCAAATATCTGTTCTCGTATTCGTCATGTACATCAAGGAACAAATCATCTGACGATACATCATGGCATCAACTTACTATGATGAAGCAACACTCAATAGCTTTAGGTTTGATTCCATAGGTGTGGTCATAGCCTTGCATCCCATCATCCCAAACCTCTCTAGTATCTCTATTGCATGCTTCCCCTGTACTATGGAGATTCGATCTGCATTCTACAAAACCTCCATGCCTAGAAACTAGTGCATCATATCCGAGTTCTTCATCTCAAACTCAATAGCAAGTCTCCTTGTAACTTTAATGAGTTCCTCTTTTCTATCAGGAACAAGTCATTGACATATAATAGAGGCATCACTGGTCTTCTGCCTTCAACCTTGAAGTAAAGGTTGGAATCCTCTTTACTCTCAGTAAAGCCTAGAGTCATCATTAATCTATCCATCCTGTCGTACCATGTCGAACCTCAGGATCTTCTACAGTCACTCCCTCTGAAGTGGAGCATCATTCTCCCTCTGTCTTTCATACTCTATGCACTGAAATATCCTGTACCGAAGTGACAAGTAGCTTCCTCTGCTACTAATATTCTATGTATCCATATAGGGTCACTGGATACCAAGATCCTCTATCTTGAACCTTTTCAAAAGTTCTTGTTGCACCCATCTATGACCTTGTCATCGTCCATAGGATTTCATCTTAAACCTTGTAGAAAAGGTTAATATATTCATCACTATAGGTTATATTCAAGATCCTCATGTATATGTTATCCCATGGGTGTCTTCAGACCTCATACAAAGCCTCATTTAATTTGCACACATGAGTCTGCATATCATGTGTCTTATTCAAATGGATGTAAATATCTCTTTGTAGTTTATGCCATCTTTCCATGAGAAACCTCGTGCTACAAATATTGCCTTGTATCCCATGATGTTTCCATCTATTGTATGATGGAACTATGAACTTCCCTTCAGGTATCGATACTAGACATCATTCTTCTTGAACTAGTACTCTCCTTCCCTTTCTTCTTGGCTACTTCTTCATAACTAGAAGGATCTGCATCAATGATGTCTCTCAACAGTGTCACATAACTGCAATGTGTCTTAGATTTATTCTTTCTTTGAAAGTATTGTCATATTATTCTTCATCTCGGATTCTTTCTTGAACTGTCATCACTTGTTCTTCAGAACAAGTCTCATCCTTCTTTTCTTGTAGGCGATTGTACGTGATCTTTCCTACAAGTCAAGTGCACCAGTTGTATGATTGGAAACATTTCATAATGCATATTCATAATGGTAATTTTTTGTGCATAAACATATAATCATGCAACTATTTTATCCAATACAACATTCATCCATATCTCATGGAAACTTTCTAGATTCCTTCCATCTCTACCAAGACAACATTGAGATTGTGCACTAATCCAATATGTTAGCAAAGAGGTTTCATTCTAGATAAGTAGCAATGGAGAGTTGTATAGAACCATGAGCTATTTACCCATCACATGCATATTAGTAGTATACTTCCATTAATGAAAACATTCTATCATGCATAACACATCAACTGAATATAAACAAGTGCATAACAAAACAATATCATGAAATGACAATTGAATACTTATCTTTATTTGTTTTGTGGGTAGACTCCTTCTTTCAGCTTCATCATCTTCTTTATTCATAACAACATTATTTCTTATGCAAATCCTAAGATGGATAAGAACTTCTTCAAGAGTTTAGTCCTTCATATTCGTCATCGCATGAGGGATATTCTTTGGATGGTGACAGCTTGATCTTCAATTGCTCCCATCTTCTTTTCTCTTATTATGAGTCGAGCTTCTTCTTGTGCGTGCTCTTCCTAGAGTCTACTAAAAGCAATCACTTCCTTCTGGCACAGATTCCTCGAATGAATGAATACCATGATCCTAGAAGGCCATTCAAGGTGGTTATCACAACTTATGCATTCCCCACTTCTTCTTCTACAGCTTCAAGTTGTTCTTTGATTTGAGATACCCTTGTAAAGTATGACTGTATGGTCTCTGCATTTTGGATATTCACATTCTTTAATTTTTTTCTCAAAGTCATCTTTCGATTTATGTTCTTTCCTTCAAATATCTTGGTCAAGGAATCAAACATCTCTTTCGGTGTCTTTAGGGAAGACACTTGTGGTATAAGGTGATTCGTGATTGAATTAGCAATGAACTTCTTGGCCTTGACCAATTTCTTCTTATGTAAGGATTTTAGCCTCATCTCCCTCCAGAAATGGAACCTCTCTACTTATGTAGGTGTCCAATTCATTTCCTTTAAGAACTAGTGAGATCCAATACTTCCATGCTTGGAATTTGTTAGCCTCACCAAGCTTGTCATCAATCTAGTGTGATTATTCATCTTGAAACGAGAACCTCAATTGTAAATACCAAAAGATTAGATATTACCAATTTGAGGGGTCCATCCTGGTTCCAGAGCTCACTGATCTAGGGTTTGTCAGAGAAACCCTAATTTTCAAAACTTGGAATCTTTTAGATCTGATTGGATATAAATATAGACCTCTTCAAGGTGAGTTGTCCAATGTACTCCTTTTCTAAAAACAGTGGAGGGAATCTCCTGGAATAGGAAGCCCTAGTTTTCCAATTTCTTCTGCAGAAATGCCTGATATTGTTTCTACAGTATCTCCAAAATTTGTTCTCCTCTATGTCTAAACTTTTGTACTGAGGTAACCTCCTCTATCCTCTTTCCAACACCATAGGTTTGACCAGAATTGGTTTCACCAATTGGGACTTATGAGATTTTTCCCAAATGACTTGTTTCAAGATTGTTCAGCATAGCGAAGTTGTACGGACTTCCACATGTCATTTTTTCACCGTTGGGGTCTGAAACTTTTACCACAGAAATTATAGTTTGTTCCCTATCTAGAACATCTTTAGAAATTTCATTTGGATCTTTGTATCTAGATATATTTCAATTCTCCCTAGGTGTCATGTTTAGAGATGAATCATGGAAGAGGATGGAACCCTAAATGGGAGGAATCATATCTCCCAGAACATAGCTAATATGAGGTGTAAACTCTTACACATTGTACATAAGGATTTTATCTTCGAACTGTGAAAGTTCATGCTCCTGATCCATCTCCAATATTAAGATATAGCGAATCTACCAAAACTACTAGTTTTAGTATTTTAGGGTTTTTTAGGCCTATGGTCAAACTAGGGTTTGACTTTATCAGAGTTTCACCCAACCAAAAATCTCAACTGAGGTCTCTAAGCTTTTATTTTGATGAGGAGATTAATCCTATGCCAAGCTCACTCAAAAGTTCCTCTTCTGTAGAAAGCCCTAACTTGCCACAGCAAAAACTGAAAATGCCTGGAATCAAATTCTGCTTGGACAGAAAGATGCACCCTTCAATGCAGATTTATCCTAGCATCCTTTTGCTGATGGATTGTGGAGAGAGACCCAAAAATCAATAATCCCTAGCTTCTGCAACTGCACAATGCCTTCTTCTCAGGTTAGCTCTGATACCGTGTTAGATTTTTATCATTTAAGCAATATGATCTTCGGATCTTAATTGAGACAATAACATGCATAGCAATCAATAATAAGAGACAATAGACACAAGATATTTTCCTCAAGGAAACCATAAAAGAGAAAACCTTGCAACTTCCTTAGATATAGAATGAGCACCAATGAAAGAATTAAAACCCAAAGATAGAAAAGATGATCGCCACAATTGTTCTCTCTCTCTCACTTATCAGTGAGTGAGTGTATGTTAAATAGAGAGGATCACTCTCTATTTATACTAATTGTTGACTTGACAATAACTCACTCGGGTCGACTTCTCTATGCGACTCTAATGACCCCAGGGCCCCACAACTGCGGGGACTTTAACCCTTGAACAATAGAGAGGGTTATCCTCTATGACTTTACATGACTTGTTTACATTATTGAATCTCTCGATCGGAACATCGGGGTATGACATGAGATATACAAGTGAATAAATTTTGAAGCTACAAATACATCAATAGGGATTGTAGTCTCTAGCAATTGGGTGCTTGCAAATAACTATTTTATATTGTAAAGAAAATTTTTTGCACATAATAGAAACAAATTGGTGGTTTACCTTATTGGGTTCCACGATAAATCATTGTGTCCAATATTTGTTTTTACATTTGCTAAAATAAAAGAAATTGTGTTTAAATTTTAGTCACTGATTCACATCCCCCCCCCCCCCCCCCCCCTCTCTCCCCTCAATGACTAGGATAGAGAAGGAATAAGTAAATTTTGTATTGATATGTGAGAAATATTACAATACATAATATCTATCTCTATTAGCAAAAATGAGTAAATATGCCATAATGGTGGTCTAGAGAGATATGATGAATTCCGACAGTGATGGATGAACTGACACCAAGGCTGTCAGTTACAGAGGTAACTTAGACTGCATGGGTCTCAAACTCCCCCCCTGAACACTACTATGGGGTAATAAAGAAAGGGCCCCAGCAACTAAGGCCATAATAGGTGACCCAAAAACAATGCAACTAATGAACACTAAAATAAAATGAGGAAAGGAAAAACCTCGTGGAAAAAAATCCCCCTCAAGATACAATGTAGAAAAAGAAGAAAAAGACAATTGTTAGGCAAATGTGTCCTTCACTCCAAAACGATCGCACAAAGAGTGGAACTTTGTGCAGTGGAGGTCTTGGTGAAGATTTTAGTAGTATGTTCAGCTAAAGGATAGAACTGCAAGTCAATGATCTGCTCGTGTACCAAATCTATGATGTAGTGCATGTGGATGAATATGTTCTTCATTCACTACATCTGTACTGGATCTCTGCAGAAATTCATAGTGCTTTGGTTGTCACACCAGATGATAGTAGGACAATGGAAATATATTCTCAACTGAGTGAGAAAATGTTGTAGCCACAAAGCCTGAATGGTTATGTTGAATACCCCTCTGTAGTCGGCCTTGACAGAAGATAGAAAAATAGCATCCTACTTCTTGCTCAACCAACAAATTTGCCCTGAACCTCGACTATGTGAGTACCTAGATGTGGTCTTGTGATCAATTCTATTTCCAACCCAATTTGAGTCAATGAATCCTATGAGATCCAATGCATAATATGCTGCATAGTTAATCCCAAAGGTGATGGTTTCCTGTACCTATCAAAAGATCTGCTTAGCATCCTTCTAATGTAGTTCATGTGGCTCCTGGATGAACCGAGAGACTGTCCGAACTGCATATGACAGGTCTAGTCTAGAGTTTGTAAAATACAACAAGATCCCCACTAGCTGTCTGTACAGAGTGCTTTCAAACAATGGAGTGTCCTCTCCATCCTCAAGTTTGACCCCGTATAGGAAAGGAGTTTGTGAAAACTTGCAGTCTGTAATATGAAATATCTCTAAGAGATCTCGAGCATACTTGGCCTGAGATCATTTGATGCTTGAGGCATCATGGCTTATTTAAAGACCAAGGAAGAAATGTAATGGACCCGTGTCCATCATGAAAAAAATATCATGCAGAATCCTCTTGATTGCAGCAAGTACTGAAGTTGATATGCCTACGATCATATAAATCATCCAAATATATAACTAGTAGAAGTGAGTCAGTTTTCCTAAGCATGTATAAATTTGGATCTAACTCAAACCATATATTTTTTTGGGACAATAGGTAAGATTCCATCTTGGAATACCATGCTCTCAAGGCTTTCATAAGGTCGTAAAGATACTTCTTCAATCTGCAAACCAAGGATCAATCTTTTATGAATCCTTATGGCTGCTCCATGTAGATCTCGTCAGAGAGATCACCGTGATTAAATGCATTCTTCACATCCATCTGATGGACTTCCCACCTCATTAGAGGAAATTTCAACTCAAAATTGTTCTCTTAAGAAAAATTAGTAAAATAATAGTTAAAATAATAAATTAATATTTATTAATTTTGGAGGAAGAAAAGAAAAAACTACTTTTTTGTTCGTATTTTCGACATGTCTCCCTGTGTTTTTTCTCAAATTTTGATTGAAAGAGCTCGTTGGATGCAGAATTAAATTCCGCATCCTACGAGTACCCACTCAACATACTTTTGATGGGCCCCGCTACCCAAAAAACAAGAAATATCTTAAAAAACCTATATGTTCTTTGGCAACCAAATTTTGTTCTTGTTTATTAAGTCGATAGACATATATATCTTAGAATTTTGGGGTGGACTACCATCTATGCTTTTTCATCTATGGATGAGAATGAGACAAGTGTACTATCCAGATTGATTTTATGGGAATTGTCCAAGATTAAATGAGAATGAGACAAGTGTACTGTAGAGAATTTAAAAAAGAATAAAAAACAGCTTAATTTATGTTACAGCTGATTTTACCACACATGGTGGATTACACCTTTATGGCCTTCCCTATCCCTCTACAGACTCTTTAGACCCCATGGACCATTTTTGTACCTTTGATGTTTCCAAGATCATCCCTAAAAACATGCATTATTTCCTATACGTGAATTTTAAACCTATTCTCACCTATATACATGGAGTTGACCCTCAAACCCTTGTACACCGGGATGTGTGAAAAAGACCAAATAGTTTTGGAATTTTCCTTGATGTGGATCCGAATCACTTGTCTCTTGGCCTTCCATATGACTTGAGATCACTCTGATTTGACCTTCCATTACCCCATTGAAGCACTATATAAGGAACCCTTTGGATACATTGAAAGGAGAGGAATTGAAGAGCAAGAAAACTATATTCCATTATTGCTGGAGCTTATACTTGAGTCAGCATCCCATTGTCCCTTGGAGAACTTTGTGTTCTTCCCAAGCTTGCCTTTTGTTGTGAGCTTTCTATCGAGAGATGGAGTATTGAAGTGGTGGAGGCCCAGGTGGAAGATTGAGTTTCTCCGATTCACAGACGCGCCGACAGAGGTTGTCACTATTGTAATCTCTGATTTATATTAATAGAAATATCTTTTCCCGTCCAATAATGTGTATTTAATGAGTATTGAATCCATGGATGATTTTAAATGATTATATGTTATTGATTATCTATTCTAGAGTAGGTCTAACACGATTATATAGCATGCTTGTCTTGTTTGCTGAATGTTGAGAGAGAAAATTGTTAATACAAGCGAGAGTGGAAAAGCTCAATGGGGACATTAGAGAAAATTTGGGGTCTAAAATGGGCCTTATAAAAAACTATGCCATGGATGAGCTGGATTGAGTTGAATTTTTAAACCAATAGAATTTCAATATCTTTGGTCAACCATTATGGTTGAGCTGGACACATAATGCTTATGTGTCATATTTTTATTTGACAATAGCTAACTCCATATCAACCTCACCTTGGTTAAGTTCTTGAAAAGATCACCTCGAAATAAGATAAATAAACTTTAACTAATAAATATAGAATATTTTATTTGATCACTACTTCCAACTCCTCTAAAGCATAACCTTCACATTAATTAAAATTGTAGTGAAAGCATTTTGAAATACTAAAAACATTTATTAATCAATTTAAAAAAAAAAAACTAAATAATATTTAATTTTAAATAGACTTATCTTGAAATACTAAATAAAATATATTTAGTATTTTTAATATTATTAAATAATATTTAAAAAATAAATATATTTAATTATTACATCCAAAAATAAATAAAACATTTAAATACTAACAAAATAAAAAATAAAAACTATTTTTAGTGTTACTAAAATTATAATAAAATTTGATTTTACTTTTTTTTTTTCTCTTACCTACCTACCCATTAAACCACAATTTATTTTTATATTAATATAAAAAATAATATGAATATAAATAGTTTATTGTTTTTTATTTTATGTGATGTAATATTTTTTATATGAATTAATATGAAATTATTTAAAAACATAATAGTGATTTTTTATTTTTTTAATACTATTATAATTGTATTTTTCATTATAAATGAATATATTTGAGGTTTACATTTATTAAATATATAAAAAGTATTGGTCTATTCATTTAAAAAAATAATAATATAAAATTCAAAAGTTTCCTATCATTTATTATGTGTGCACAAGAATCTAAATATTTCATTATTATTTTTGACCAATATCTCTTAACTCTACATTAACTCAATATAGTTGTCAACTACCATTAATGATATGATTTAGGTTGACTTTCATTAGATTTTCATTATATTTAATATGACATGCCATATTTGTAGTGTTATGTGGCTTTTTTTATTATTTTCCTTAGGAGGCCCATTTTAGACCCCAAATTCCCTCTAATGTCTACATCAACTGTCTAGAATAAGGTATGTTTCGAGATCCTTTCATGTTAGATGTTTGGTTCCTCTTGCATGTAGGAAAGGATTGATTTCTACGGTTACAAGGTCTGTTGTGGTACCCCAATCCATAGGAAGTTTTCTCCGTAATAGAATTGGCGACCAATACTGGGAACATTCCTTGTTTTTCTTTAGGGTTTGTGGGCACAATGTGCTTGATACTATTCACTTGCTCTTTGTTTCTCCTTGTTTTTTTGTTGGATTTTATAGTATGTTCATCCATTGACACTCCCCTTTGTTGGTTTGACCTTTGGCCTGCTTTTTACCACTGCCTTCTCTGTATACGCAGGTTTTTGGCCAAAAGTCACGTACATACATGGATTTTTGGCGAAAATCCACGAATACATGCAGTTTTTGGCCAAAATCCCTGTAGATTTCTTATATGTTATTGATTATATATGCTAGAGTAGGTCTAACACGATTATATAGCAGGTTTGTCTCGTGTGTTGAATGTTGAGAGAGCAAATTGTTAATACAAGCGAGAGTGGAAAAGCTCAACGGAGATCTACATCAACCGTCTGGAATAAGGTATGTTTCGAGATCCTTTAGTTTTAGATATTTGGTTCCTCTTGTATATAGAAAAGGATTGATTTATGTGGTTACCCTGTCTGTTGTAGTACCCCAAGCCATAGGAAGTTTTCTTCGTAACAATTAGCATGTCATAAGTACAATTAGTGATAGTTGTAAAAATTAAAATTAATCTTCAACTATTCGATTATTATATACAACTACCAGCTTAACTCCATCAATTATTCGATAGATATATTAGCTTAACTCCAATGATTATAGAACTATTAGCTCAACTTCAACTCCAATCACAATTAGTTATATTGGATGACTATTATCTAGTAATTATTATATACAACTATTAGCTTAACTCCAATGATTATACAACTATCAGCTTAATTTCAACTCTAATCACTTAAGCCTTAGTCCAATTCTGAACCGTAAGGATACAATGCATCCCTCTCTAAAAATTTTACAACCATATATTTTTGTTGTATAGACTTTCATTGAAAATTGAAACAAATGTATATAATCTTAAAGAGTGCTTATGTTTGACGAGGCCTCTACGTTCAGATCAAAACTTTCAGCAAGGCACCTCTGACAAAAATATGAGGAAGGATCCTTCTTAAATTAGTTAGTAGGTCGAATCCTTTGTTTTCCCATTTCTTTGGAATTGCTCTGATCACGCCTTGTATGTGAACTAGATGTATTTCTTTGCACCGGTACACAAAAGTCTTCCCACTCGAAAGAGGGTAGGCGTGGCGATTTGGTTCTTATAACTTTGACTTCCAAATGTTCTTGGAATAATATCTCCTCCCAAGTACAGAAGTTCATGTGAGTAGTTTTCATATATTGAATTCTATTCACTAAAAGACACAAATTCCTCAAAACTATCTTTAGTACTCTCTAATGTCATGCACTACTGTTTGGACTCAACTCAATTTGCTTCATTCCGTGAGCCTTCCTGTTGACTTGAAGCACATGATTCCAACTCAAACAATCATTTCAGTGTGTTGCAGAAGTCCATGGACACAATATTATATCTACTTTTCAAAAATTAAAGCATGAAACGAAAACTGATAAAGAAATCAAAGCATTAACACCTTTCTTCTTTCTACAACACCCATAAACAACATGTATCCAGCTTAAATCACACTTAAAACCTCCGAGAGAACAATCTATATCTGTATTTCCATTATAAATAACAACCTATGTGAGCCACAAAGGAAAATATTAGTTTATTACATAAAGAAATCAACACAACAAGAGAAATTTGTAAAAATAGAAAGCGCAAGGAAAATTGAAACCTTATTCTCAACGAGTGAGCTTGAGCAGATTCCGGTAAAAATTATAGAATCAATGCTTCTCAATGCTCAATGCCCGGGACAGTGGAAATAAATGAATCTGACATCGTATAGTGTTAAAGATAGAAATGAAGGTGACGAATCTTGAGTGGGTAAGGTTGGAAGGGGCTCTTTCATTCATTACAGATACGGTCCAATCAAATCAAAATTTTATGCTCCACTCAAGTCCAATCAAAATTATTTGGCACGGTGATATTGGCACGGTGAAATGGCAATTTGCGTCATCCCTAACACGAAGGACTTCAATTATCTACCTTCATGAATGATGACGTTAGGATTACCTAGGTTGTTGAAGTTTTGAGAGATTCTACCACAAATAATAGGAATGTAATGTAGGATAAAAGCAAGGATGTTTTATTAAGGGTTTGATTTTTGTTTGATTATGTAATTTTAAAGAAATGGTTTTAATAACACCATTATTATATCAAATGTATACATATCTAAGGGGGGGTGTTTGTAACGTACCCAGAACTGAAAAATAAATATTTATTATTTATTTGAGCAAAAACATCATGTTAATTTGTATTGTAAAGTTTATGGCCAAATGGTTCAAGGATGGCTATAATTGAAGAATCATTTATTTTAATCATTAATAAAAGGAGACACCCATTCAAGGGAGATTGTTAAATGAGTGTTCACTAACCTAGTAGGAGGAAGGAGTAGTTGTAGAAGGTTGGTTGACAAGTGGCAACACTAGTATTCACTTTCTAGATGTTGCAGGAGCATAATCCCTAAAAAAGTGGTGATGTTCCCTAAAAGGGGGAACTGAGATGATGGCTCATTAAATTTCAAAACTAACCCAAAGACCTAGGAAATCTTATATAAACTATAAAATTGAGCAGGAGGCTCACCTCTCATTCTGATTTCAGAGAGAATGAACTTTGTGACTGCCGCAAACTAAAAAGTCAGGCACACAAAGAATTTGATGAGTGGATAGTTAAAGTGTTTTGCTTAGTTGAGTCTGCTACTAAGTGCTAAATTGCAGAAGTTTACTATGTGGCAGAGATCTCCGTCTTAGTGGTTCAATGAACAATATCGGGGGTCCTAAGCAAGTGATTTGGCTGCTTTAGGAGAATGTTGGGTGGAACAGTCTCCCTTAGATGTTAGTCCCTTTTTTGCAACACATCCAGGTTCTAACTCTATATTTGTATTATGTAATTGTATTAATCCTTATTAACTAAGATGTAATTATTTTCAATAAGGTTTTAGTTAATTGTTATTCATTCAATGATTGTGTGATTAAGTATTTGCATAGAAACTGATTGATAGAGAAATGAATTTAAACTATCTCCTGTATTTTTCCTCTCACGAAAGTGATGTACTCTAGTACAGGAAGATATGAAATTATGTTTGAATAGTAGTACCAGAATTATTTAATAAATGTGTATCTTCGTTATTACAGATATTAGAAGTGATATATATGCATATTGTTTACACTCTACTGATCATTATAAGACCTACTTTTTAGTTAATATACAAGCTACAACTCTTAATCCAAAAAGATAAATAATTACAGTTAGTAAATCAAAACCTAAAATTATAGAACAAGTATAGGTACCAAATTAGGAATAAGGATGATCTTTCATAAGAAATTTAGGTAGTAACTAAACAAAGTTCATTTTTTGATTACACTAAGGATTTAAACATGTAAATAGGAACATAAATTAAATTCATAGTCTCTTCTTTTATGTACATATTAAGTTATTTACATTTCTCAAACGCAGTAACTTCAAGCTAAATAAAAACACAAATGTACCGATCCAAGTTCTTCCTTAATACTCTCTTTGCAATAATCCTTCTAGGATAAGTGTTTTGTCTCTATTTAAACAAACTCTAGAATTAATTTAAATTAACCAAGGTTTAAAGTGAACAGTAAAAACTAATTTGGTTTCTTAAGGGAATATTAAGCCCAATTTCTTAGGATTTAAATTATTAATTAACACCAAGTCGAGATTATTGACAGACCGTAGCACTGGTTACAAATTTTAGGTCAGGCTGGTGTTGTTTCTGTATAATTTCTCTTGCAGAACAAAGTTACAACCTTAGGCCTTAATTATTTTTCAAAAGACTATAGTAAACTAAGAAGTATGTAAGTTTCTTCTTAAAGTCTCATGTCCTATTAAATAAATTTAAGTAAACATAGTAAAATATCTCCCAAGATCTCCCTAGAACATTTATGTTTATAAAGGAAATAAATAGAGTAGATATTTTCTATTTCAGCATAGATTACCAGTATAAGTGAGCGGTTTTCATAGCATTATAACCATGACCTCATCTTAAGAATAAAACGAAAGAATGATATAAATGTTAATCCAATAGAATATCGATACAATTTATAAATAGTAACCAAGTAAAGTCATGTAAGAAATTTACACAAGTATCATTTCTATATAAGCTCTGCATACGTAGAAAGTTAAACTAGATTCTCACAGACACCTCCTTCAAGAAGTAAGTCTAAAATAAAATATCTAACAGAGGCCTTACAACCCTTGATTCTAAGCCTATTTTGGAAAGGAAAAATAGTCGAATCCAAACATTTATAGGTTAACTACAAACCATAAACACTAAAATAACCCTAGATGCTTTTTAAAGCTCCCTGCTATTTCACTACGAATCCATCGTGAGATGTTACATTAAGACTGATAATAAATTGAAGGACTCAATAAACAAAATTTAAATCATGTTAAAATGTAGCAAATTATATTTTTTAAAGAAAGAAGTATACCCAGAAAACCCTGACAGGTTTTATCCCATAGCATATCCAATGCAAGTAAGAGTAAAGAAAATTCCGATAACAACGTTTCAGCCCAAGAATAAGAATTGACAGTAAGAGCCTCACGACCTTATCATTTCCAATTTATACCATAACTGATAAACACGATTAAATGTTCTTTTAGAGCCCTTCCTTTATCAAAAGCGAAGTCATAACAACGACCTTTAAATCCAAATAAAACAAATCAACAGTGTAGAGGCTCATGACCTTAAAGTTTAAATAACTATAAGTAAAAATCCCTCACAGGGTTAGACAACTCTAGGATATGTACTATTTAAAAACACAAATGACAGATTCAAATAGAAGGGCCTTATAACAACTTAGCTCAAAAAGAAAATTGCCATAGTCACAAGACTCCATAGTGATTCATTCACATTCTGGAAAGTTTACACACTCACTTAACCTGAGGAAAATTAAAGTAGTAGTATCAAAACTTTTGCAGGTACTTACAATATTATAACAAGTATATAAAGTGGCATAGTAGTCTATGACTCCAAAGGTGGTAAATAACACCATTATTATATCAAATGTATACATATCTACCAAAGTGATATATCACTTCCATATTACCAACCCAACACTGAGTGGAAAGAAAACCAAATGCCATTAGGACCTAATACTTAACATACAAGAAAACCCAGATGTCTCCTCAGAAGCCATGCAATTTAATATCATGGTTCTTGCCAGTTAAGAGAGGGATTCGTAGCTAGTGATCTACACACACCTGTAGCGACATTTGTTACTGCACACAAGAAGTACATTAAAGTATAAACTATAAACATCTTAAAATCCTGGAAGAAAAGAAAAATGAATATTGTTTACCTGCTTGACCTTAAAAGGCATGCAATCATCACCAAAACAAGATTGTAGACTCATTCAACAATCATAATAGGTCTAGAGAAAGATGAAGAAATTCGAGGATTCAATTTAAGAACTCTTTTATCTCATCTTACACGTAGGGAAAGGATAAGTACAAGAAACCGAAAGTTAAATGAAATTGCAGAGAAACCACCATCTTCAAACAAAAACTCATTGAAATGACAGACTCTCTCACCAAAGAAAATTAAGACTTTAGGGTTTGGCTTAATGATAAGTGAGCTCCAACTGGAGTCCTCATGACCATCACATGGTCCTAGCATAGACAATTTATTATCATGTCCTTGATTCTTTTCAATCACCATAAAGTTTCCCAAGTCAACCGTCAAACCCATATTTAAAGGTTCAGTACATGGTGGGGGGTCACTCCGAAGGATTTACAAACCATATTGTTTTGGCTCCCATTGTAAGGTTATAGATCTTATATATCCTTCCGCCACTCAAAAATTATAATGTTTATTTTGTGAACAACAACCTGCATGGTTAATATTGGCATTTAGTATATTTTAAGAATGGAAAATTTGCAATATTGAAATAGTAAACTATATATTATGGCTTTTGAACTTTGAAAGTACTGTGTAGGAACAGATTCTTTTCTAAACCTTAGATGTGTTTTTCCATTGCTCCTTTTGGCATCTCATCATAGAGTTTGTCTTGGAACGGTAGTGTCGAGGTACCACACCACCTACACAAGAGTAAAACTAAAATTCATGCATTAGTCATAATGAATAAGTAATACCATGAGTTATTCCTTGTGCAACTCAAGAGAAAATTCAAACAGAAGGCAACAACAATTGTTTTACGACAACAAGTTCAACAAAGACAGTTTTATTATGTCACAAAGTAGTGTCATGTCGGTAGATCACCAAATAAAGAAAGCTAGTAATAACTTAGGTACATGACACAAGTAATGCATGACAAAGTAATTATGAGTAATAACATCTCTCTAAATGTTTTCTAGGAATTTCTAATATTATATGGAGTAAATAATTTTTTTTTTATTACAAAATTGAGGGATGTTACAGTTCCTTCTAGAAATATTTAGAATTTCTTTAAGAACGTTTCTAGCCTTGGCATCTCAAATAAAGCGGTCCCAAAGAAGGAGGATTTATTCAAAGGTAGATCCTCTATCGTGTTTGATAAGATATTGGAAGTAGAGATGGATTCTTGTTCTTTAAAGAAGGGCCCTTTTCTTGGTATCTTGAATAAATTCTCCCTTTCTTTGTTTTTTTCTTTGAATGTTCTCAAATTAAGAATGTTTAAAGACCTATATTGGAATAGTTTTAGGGTTCTAGGGAACCTTAACTTGGAGGGAATTCCTTGTGTTGGTCTAGTCCATTTTTTGGAAAGTTGATTAGTTTAATTAACTGCAAAAATTTAAAAAGGTGATTAATAAGTCCTTATATGAGGATTCACCATTTGACTACAAGGATTTGGGGCCGAGTGAAATTCATGATGTGGAGGTTGTAAATTCATATTTGTTGAATTTGTATATGGGTGGTAACTAAAGGGAGTCTTGAGAATCTAGGGATTCAACAGAGATGGATGGGAATTTATCAGGAGGTGATACTGAGAGTGTTGTTGTGTTAAAATATGAGTTGATGTATTTTTGTCTGGTAGTAGATGTGAGGGAGTAAGGGGTGTTTGAGGAGTCCATGGAAAAGGAGGGGAATTTTTTATTTTATTGGTATGGGTATTCTATAAGTCTTGTTGATGAAGATACATTGGATTCTTTGGTTCTATTGTATAAAGATGTTTTGAAGAGGACTCCATTTCAAGTATATAAACAAAATTGTGTATCTAATAAGGACATTGTTAATGTTATGGATTTAGAAAGGATATCATCTAAATTTAATTCTATTAATGAAAGTTTATACAAGAAGGAGGTCTTAGAGAAGAAAATTGTTGTTCATGGAGGGATAGAAAAATATTTGTGTCATTTGAAAACTGGAAGTTGAAAAAAGATGGTGGAAATTGTGGAGTCCCCTACAACTATAGTCAGTCATGTTTCTAAAGGTCTAAGGGAACTTAGAGGTAAGAAATATCATGTTAGGACTAAGAAATTATTATGTTATATTTGAATATAAGAGGAGTAGGAGGGACTCCTAAATTCTTATCCCTTAAAATAGTTTTGGAGGTGGTGCATTCAAATGTTCTTTTTATTCAAGAAACAATGGTGTGTGGTTCAATGGAAAGGGATGTTTTTCTAAGTTGTTGAAAAACTAGGAACTATGTACTGTGGATTCAATTGACCAATCCATAGGTTTACTATCATCTTGGAATCCATTTGGTACCAATTTCATGCATTTTTTGTATCCTAAACGAATCCTTTTGGAAGGATATGCAAAGGATTTAGATAGGATTTTAAATTTGGTAAATTGTTATGGACCTTACTCTTACAAGATTGATTTCTATGATGAAGTGGTGGAGGATTCCATACTTAACGATCCAATTTTGACTACAGGAGGAAATCCTAATTTTTCTAGATCGGGTAGGGAGTTATGGGGATCTTCTATTTGGATCCTTTGGATTTACTTTTTAACAAGCTATTGTAGGATATGAGGCTTGTGGATGTGGAACTTATTGACCTTCTTCCATCTTGGAGGAATTGAAGAGTTGACATTGATTATGTGTTGAAAAGTCTAGATGCGTTTATTATTGCAAATTAATTAAAAAATTCTATAAATCATTTATATCTTGAATTATTAAGTTCAAAATCTTGGACTCTATGCCTGTGGTGTGTTCCAAATTTAAAATGGAACAAATAATGTTTGTTATCCTCTTATGTTTAATTCGATCTCATTGGGAGACCATGATTTTATGTATTATAGGAAATTTCAACTCAAAATGGGTCTCCTAAGGAAAATTAATTAAATAATAGTTAAAATAATAAAATAACATTTATAAATTTTGGATGAAGAAAAGAAAAAACTACTTTTTTGTTCATATTTTCGACATATCTCCTTGTGTTTTTACTCAAATTTTGATCGAGAGAGATCATTGGATGCAGAATTAAATTCCGCATCCAACATGTACCCACTCGGCATACTTTTGACAGGCCCTGCTACCCCAAAAACAAGAAATACCTGAAACAATGTGATGATGACATCATCATCTCACGTTTTTTTAGTGATTTCTTGTTTTTAGGGTAGTGAGGTCCATCAATATTATTCTGAGTGGGTACTCATTGGATGTGGAATTTAATTACTCATTCGACGAGCTCTCTCGATCGAAATTTGAATAAAAACACAGGGAGATATGTCGAAAATACGAACAAAAAAGTAGTTTTTTTATAAAACCTATCCCCAAATTTATATTAAAAAATGGTTTAAGAGGTGCTCCCTTTTTTAATTTTAAATCATTTTGATTGGCTAATACATGATGACATGGAATTTGAATTATTTTTAGAAGACCCATTTTGAATTGAAATTTCCTCTAATTGAGATGGTTACAACCTTCTGGGTTAAGATGTCATTAAGAAATTGGTGATTCTCGAATGGTTTATTTGGTTTCAAAGTGAAAAGATATAAAATATTATGTAATAAAATGGGAAATAAATAAGAAAAATGACTTAAAAGAGTATTTGGTTAAGATTCAAGGAGAATTTGATGTTTTATATGTGAATAGATCTAGTGAGATTTTTCCTATGGAATCAAAGTTTATGGCCTGTGTTCTAAAGGAAATGAAGCTACAAATTCTAGAAAACGAAGAAAAATCTTAGAGACAAAAGAGTCAATATATACGGTTAAAAAGTGGCGGTGATCATAACACTATGTGTTTTCATCATTTTTGAAATTATAGGATGATTAATGCTAAATGGGAGTTTACATGTGATGGTGGGATAATTATAAATAGTCAAAAGGAGATGAAGAGAGAAAAGGAGATGAAGAGAGAAGTTAGAAGAAATTTTCAATCTATTTTTAAAGCCTATCTAAATTTATCTATTTCTATCCAAATGAGAGTCATTCAATGCTAGCCCAGTTTCTTTTTAGAAAATGAAGGTAAATATGCATCCAAGATTGTTTCTCTTGATAATATTGAAAGTATCTTGGAAGGTTTTACAAAGTCCAAATTTTCAGGATCAGATAGCTGGAATCTGGAATTTTTCGTGGTATTTTTTTATTTGTTGGGAACTAAGTTGCTTGTAGTTGTTGAAGAGACAATAAATAAGGGTATATTTTATGGGGATTTCAATTCAAATTTTATAGACCTTATACCTTAGTGTTACAAGGTAAGTTCCTTCAATGACTTTATATCCATTTTTTAAGTAATTTGGTGTACAAGTTGATTATGCTGATTATAGATTCAATGGTTAAGCCTATGCTATCAAATTGCATGTCAAAGGAGAAGTTTATTTTTTTGAACAATAGGTAGATTCTTGATGTAATTGGGGTGGTTGAAGAGAGTCTACATAACATTAAGTTTATAAAGGTAAAGTATTTCATGTTGAAGCTAAATTTATTGAAGACATTTGAAAGAGTTGGTTGGTATTCTATACGTTTGGTATTACTTCATAAATTGGTTAGAGTTTGGAGGCCATTAATTAGATTATAGGATGTGTTTCTTCTACTAATTTTGTTTTTCTTGTAAATGCAATTCCTTCTGTGTTCTTCAAAGGATATGGAGGGATAAGATAAGGGTGTGTTTTGCAACCTTTTCGTTTTTATTACTTTTGGAAAAATTGAATAGATTGATTAAGATGGAACTAATGAAGGGTATAATTGAAGGTGTTAAAATTGTCTATGTGATCAAGATTACTTGTCTATTTTTTGTGGATGATCTATTATTGTCTAATAAGGTATCCTTGGAAGAATGGAAGGTGTATAAAGACATTTTGGAGTTGTTATCTATGGCTACATGTATTGAAAGTGCAAACAATTGGCGCCCACGTGTTCTCTATCTATAAATAGATACTTATGGTATTGTATCTATGCATTGATGATGACGAGGGTTTGAAATGAAAATATAAGTAGAAAAATTTATACGTGCAAAGAAGGGTAGGTCAATATAAGACCGAATTTATCTTTTCAAACCATTTTTAAATTTAGCTCCGCGTAGTGATAATGTTGGACAGTACAAAGTTATATTATCATACTAGGAAATTTTAACATAAATACATTACTTTATTTTATTTTATATTATTAATGTTTCTTGGGCATCATCATCGCTTAATTGAAAAAACATCTTTATATACAATGGTAGTCTTAGTGAAGTCAAATATTAGCCATGAATTGAAAATTAATCAAATGCTCATTATTGCACTTATCACAATGTAGAAATTAATCTAATGATTATGATGCCTAAACATTATGATATAACCCTAACTGGTTTTTTTAATATAATCTAGTAGAGTTTTTATATTATCAAAAATCCCAAATGTAGAAGCATTGAGTAGAGTACATCCAAACCTTCAAGGAAGATAAAATTTTTACTCCAAACATATTGTCAATAAGTTGGAATACAAGAAATCTAATATGGCCCTAAAAGTTATAAGTCAAAACATAAAGACAAAATATCATAAAAGGAGATAAACAAACATCTCTTAGAAACTAATTAATTTCCTAGGGAGTTCCTTGGGTCTTACATTCCATGAGTAATGCTTTGGTTGGCGTCCACTTCTTCTCGAACTCAAGATTCAAATACCGTCATTCCTAGTTGAATTTCCACTTGAATCTATCTTTCGAAGAGCTCGAGAATGGCTTGAGTCTGCTCCTATTGATGGCTTTCCACATCTTCTACTTCTTCCATGTAACCCACTATAGTTTCATGGATGACTTCGTACACTTGCTCAAGACGTTGTTTCGTCTCATCTCCGAACCTATGCAACTAGCAGTTATGATCCTTCACTCCTTCCTTTACCCTACACATACGAAGACCCATGTTATCCATGTCATGTTCTAGGAAAAAATCATAGCTTCCATTGTTGGAGTCCACACCTTTAACCCACATAGTGAGTGTAGAGACTCTTTTAATTCATAGGCTTGTTGCAGAGTCTGTTGTTGCAGGATAATTAACAAAGCATGATGCAGGGAGATAGATAAAATGAGCTCATTCTTACCTCCATTCAATATAAAAAGAAGGATGCATGTAGCAGAGTGACTACGCGTCTCCCAAATTCAGTCACACACTTCAATGATGAGGTTTGTAACCATTGGAGCCTACTTCAAATATCCCAAATCCTTGAATCTCTCCTCCAAATCTCCTATGGCATCATCAAATATACAAAAAAAAGTACTATCCAGATGAAGGAGTAGTTGCAGGATCATAGCTCAAGGCAAACCATTATCTCTCCATGCTCTGATGACACACTCCTTCTCCCAACAATTTCCACATTAAAACTAAATTTTCACTGCCACCTTCATGGTATGAGCCTCCATTTGCAGGAAACACCACTACGCGACAGGGGTAGATTGTGACACCCCTTAGGAGAGTGGGTCCCACATGAAAACATGTTCATTTAGTAAGAGTGAATTTAGTTCCAAGGAGACTTTTCTATTTGCGGCGTGATCAACTTCCCTATTGTTTCTAAGGAGCAAATGAAAATAATGAATAGTTTGGCATTTAGAAACTAAGTGTTGAATTCTGAGAACTACTTGTTTTAACTAGATGTCTTTCAGGATGAACTTTCTCACCATGAGACCAATGAGAGTTTGTGAGTTTACTATGATCCTTTCCTACATTATTTCTTTTTGCATGAGGTGTGGAAGTCCTTAAGAAGTTCCAAAGCTTTGGCTTGGTTATTACTAGCACTACCTAATCCCCAATCATACAAGAATTCAATTGATCCATCTCAACCAAACATAATCCCTCCCCTCCTCTATCCCCTATATAACCCTAACTGTTACAATATATAATATTATGCGATTATTTACATACTTAATTAATTGTTATATTATAATTGATTAAAATATTAATTTATAAATATTAATTAATTATTATATTACAATTTATTATAACAATTAATTGTAGAATATTAATATATTATTATTTTGGAGATATTCCTACCCACCCACCCACACCTATTAGAGAGATATTAGGGAGATAGACTTTTATATTAGGCATATACTATAATTTTTTTCCTTTAGTATATGCCTAAATTTAACCCTATTAACTTAATCTTACACATTAATAAAATTAATGTACTTATTAGCAATAACATTTTTTCCAAATAAAATATATTTATTTCATATATTTGGATTATTTAGCTAAATTATTATTAATGTAGATCAATAATTACACTAATAGGCGTATATACCTTAGAATTTTGGGGTGGAAAACCATCTATGTTTTTTCATCTACGAGAAGAATGAGACATGTCTACTGTCTAGATTGATTCTATGGGCGTCATCCAAGATTAAATGAGAATGACAAAAGTGTACTCTCTAGATTGATTATATGGGCGTTAATAAATAATAATTTCAAAAAAATAAAAATGTCTTAATTAACATGTGATAAGTACTATTAGTTTTATTTGTAAAAGCTAAAATTAATCTTCAACTATTCAATTATTAGATACAACTACGAGCTTAACTCCATGGATTATTAGATAAAACTATTAGCTTAACTCCAATGCTTCTACAACTATTAGCTTAACTTAAACTCTAATCACTTAAGGCTTAGTCCAACTGCATTTGGCATCTAGGAATCTAGCTAATGTGCAGTCATGTAAGAATCTAACTCCCAGTGAAATCGTTCGAACTCCTAATAATCTAGCTAATATAAAGTTCGTATTACATGTTTAGGTTTTTTTATTATTTTTAAAGGAGGTTAGGAGACACTTTGATATGTGTTTTTCATTCATCCTTATAGCTCACTCAAGGGTAATGAAATACTGGTAGGGTTGCGGTGCATAAGCTGAATGAAAAATTGGTGTAACGCAAAGCAGGAATTTTGCAGCTTGGAATGCCAAGAAAATAAGGGTAACACTTTCTCACTAAACTTATATAATTAATGCATTTTGTTAGTATCATCATATTTACCAAATTTACATGTTAACACCATTAAAATGATTTACATGTTAACACCATTAAAATGTTCATAGTATGATGCAGGATAATGACGAGAAGTAGAGCCCTAAAAAATCAGTGATTTTAATTATGTATCCTTCAATGGAAAATTCTTGAGCAACCCGATTGATCACCAAACGATTGCAAACGAGATGCTGATCTCATTGGAGCCATAGAGATGAAGATTTCAACCAATGAAAACAATAGAGGAATCTTTGCTACCGAGTTTGTGGAAGCCTAGACAGTGTTACTTATTTCCACAGCTTTCATGAGGTACGATAATTATAGTTATCCCTTGATGAATGCTCCCATGGATAACGGTCTTGTTCAGAATGCAGAAAATGCGTTGAACCAAAAAGAATATAAAGGAATTGCTGCTCTTCCTTTCGTTTGACCATCCTAGCCTAGGATATTCAAAATAAACGTTCCGACATCATATGAGCTCGCCATGGACCATGTAGAAGGCACAACTACCTTGAGGAATATGATGATCGGAATAGAATATGAGAAGCTCAGAATAGAAGGTTTTCTACTTATCTTGAAAATGATTGTGTTTGTTGATATGTCTCCAGAAAACAGTAAAGATTGGAGGAATCCTACTGAAAAGAGTCGTTACTACGACATTTAAACGATTCAGTCGCTCATCAACCATTATTTCCTACCAAATTCCTGGAGAATCAATGTGGACCATTTGATGAGTGTTCATGCGACCAAGAACATTAATGAAGGAAAAGAGATCACGATCTTATGAAGGAAAAGAGATCACGATCAATGTTGTCTCTCTTGATGTTAGCAAAAGTATTTTTGAAAAATTTAATTCCACATCTTTGGAAGCTGGTATGTCTAGGACCAAAGCGCATTCTGGAAAAAGTAGCACAAACGTGGAAGCCATGGGAAATCTTTCTCAGGAACTGGATGGTTGGTTGGAATCTTTGGGAGGTATTTTGGGGGAATTGTATTCAATGTAGATTCGGTCTTCGTTTATAATCTCTTTTCTTTCTCGGCTCCGCCTGAATTTTGCTAAATGCAATCTCCTTAAATATGAAGATGCATCGTATAAGAAATATCTGAATAATCTAAGAATCGACAAAGGATCATTGCTTGCAACTTGCCATGGTGACATTAGACATTTTCTTTTAGTTTGGTAGAAGTTGGAGACCTACATATTGATTGCGGTGGTTCATCTTGAGCATGAGGTATTTTATAAATGCATCTTCAATGTCAATAAATCTTGTTATTCTATATACGACTGCCAGAAGCCAAAGGTAGTTTAGGTTATTCTTCGTAAGAATTCAAAATTTTTAATCCTGTAAGATTGACTGTCCTTTCCCTTATGGGTTCTTCATTTTTACTTATGTAATAGGCCTAACAGCTAGATATGGAGTGTCAACCCATTTTTCTTCCTATGAGTTCATTGCCAATGTTTATTACTATTTTAAGAAAACAATACTACGAATCAATATTGTCTCGCTATCCCTCTTAAAGAGTAATTAATATCTAGGGGTTAACCAATTCATTAATTTCCAGCATTAGTCCATGAGATATGCAACACCGGCAACTCGCACGATGCATGAGTCCATGGGAGAGCCAAAAAGATCTATGTTGATTAATCTAATCACCAACCATTAACATTATTACATAACAATGCTCATCGGTATATTTTTTTTAAAAACATGTAATAAACAATTTTTCTGCTAGTTTTATTTGAGGAGACAATAGTCCCGGCCTTCCTTTGACAAGGAGCAAGGAAGAAGAATGAGTAGCTAAACACTTAATTAATTGAATAACAACAATTTGTAAGCACTTCAAGATATAACGTGGAAATAATGATGACAAGCAGACATTAATACAATGAGATTTCGGAGATATTGCTCTGTTCATCTATTACTAGCAATAAAAATATTAATAAGATTAATATGTTAGGAATGTCTCTATTTGACACATTCTTCAAGGAAAAAACATTATTAATTTGGCAAATTTTATAAATCAATGTTGAACACATGCACAAAAAGATCTATCTAAGACAAGAGAACACACAACTTGCAAAATAAAAAAATAATGAAAACCAGAGAGAAGGGACGAATAAATTCTGTATTGATATGTGAGAAAGATTACAATACATAATCTCTATCCTGATTAGCAGAAATGAGGAAACAATCCATAGTGGAGGTCTAGAGAGATCTGATGGATTCCACGAGTTACAGAGTGAACTGACACCAAGATTGTTAGTTACAAAGGTAACTCAGCCTGCATGGAACTCCAACAACCCCCCTGAACACTACTACATGGTAATAAAGAAAGGGCCCCGACAACTAAGGCCATAATAGGTCACCCAAAATAAATGCAACTAATGAAGACTGAAATAAAATGAGGAAAGAGGGAACACCTCATTGGAAAAATCGCCCCCTCAAGATACAATGCAGAAAAAGAAGAAAAAGACAATTGCTAGGAAACTGTGTCGTTCACTCCAAGACGATCACGCAAATAGTGGAACTTCAGCGCATTGAAGGTCTTAATGAGGATGTCAGAAGTCTATTCAGTTGAAGGAAAGAACTACAATTCGATGATCCACTCGTTTACCGAACCCTGATGTAGTGCATGTGGATATCTATGTGCTTCGTCCACTGCCTCTATATTAGATCTTTGTAGAACTTTATAGTGGTCCCTTTGTCACACTAGATGATAGTAGGCTAATGGAACTGGATGCCCAACGTAATGATAAAATGTTGTAGCCACAAAGTTTGAACGGTCATGTTGACTACCCCTCTGTATTCGGCCTAGGCTAAAGATAGAGAAATAGCATCCTGCTTCTATCTTGACCAACAAATGGGCCCTGAATGTAGAATGTGTGAGTACCTAGATGTGGACTTGCAATCATTGCTATTTCCATCCCAGTCAGTATTAGTGAATCCTATGAGATCCAATGCAGAATCTGCTGCATTGTGAATCCCAAACGTGACGGTGCCCTATACGTATTGAAGGATATGCTTGCCATCCTTCCAAAGTAGCTCATGTGGTTCCTGCATGAACTGAGAGACCGTCCCAACTGCATATTTGAGGTCTCGTCTAAAGTGTGTAAGATACAACAAGCTACCCACTAGATGTTTGTACAGAGTGTTGTCAACCATTAGAGTGTCCCTGTCATCCTCAAGTTTGATCCCAGATAGGAAAGGAATTTGTGGATACTTGCAGTTTGTCATATGGAATCTCTCTAGTATATCTCAAGGGTGTGTGCAAGAAGTTGAGGGTCTCTTTTGACACGTTAGATGCAATACAAAACTGAAAAAACAGACATCCATCAACTTGCATGGATATTTTGAGACACTTACGCAATGAATCTTGCAATCAATAAAATACAAGAAATGTAGGAAATTGAATGACCTTTCCAAATATATAATTTTTTTCTATTGAAAATGTTGTTAACTATCTAAAGTTAGATTTTTTTTAACGGGCACTTTTTATTTTTGGGACAAATTATAAGGTATATGTTTTTGTGGGTGCAGCATCTGAGTTTCTAAATGATGGAATAAAGTTATGAAAACTGGTATACATATAGAGAACATATAGGAATAGTGCACAACTATTTTTCCAATAATAAAAATAATATTTTTAAATTTGTTTTTAATTATCTAAGAGATAAAACCTTGAAAATGGTACATCAATTGTGGGTGCAGCATTTGAATGTCTTAATGCAATTATTTGGAAATGGGTTTTTTATAGCATTTAGAGGTTGGTGTTCTTTAGTGCACCATACAATTTTTTTTAATGCTTGAGAAATGAAAGAGATATGGACAAAACACTAACAGTGTGTTTTTTGAGATGAGGAGTGATGACAGAAGATAAATAAGAAAAAAATAGAAAAAATTATGTATTCTTGTTAAAATTTACATATTTAGAATCTGCAAAAAACACCATATCTGTTTCTAAAATCTCATAAAAAATGGAGGTGTGCATCATAATCAGACGAACCGCTAAACATGAGCATATTGAAAATTTGGATATAATGCTGAATTAGACATGGTTTATGATACTCCAAGGCATATGCATGTTGAATCCGAAGCAAAGTACAAAGCTGACACATAGGCATAGGAATTCCATGAAAGCATGGGTGGAGGCTCTGCGTTATCATTCGGAGGAAATAAATTTTTGAATTTAAACAATATGCGAGTGTGATTTAGAAAAGCAAAATGCATGTGGATTTTGTATAAGAAAAATGCATGCACGTTTTATATAAGAAAAATGCGAGCATGTTTTATATAAGAAAAATAGCATTGTAGTTAGCATAATCTTCATCATCATCATCAACACCATCGTCATCATCATCATCATCATCATTAACTTCATCATCATCATCAACACCACCCTGATCCTCATCATGACCATGATCAGTGATCATCGATCATCAACAACAACATCACCATCATCATCATCATCATCAACATCGCCATCATCATCATCATCATCTTCATCATCATTATCATCAACATGATC
>LPNX011126981.1:0-2500 GCA_001517045.1 Pseudotsuga menziesii | reverse complement strand
ACATAGTAAGCATCTTCTTGATATAACACAGACAGAACTATACGAGAAATTTAGGAATGAACATACACAATTGAATTTGGGGCAAAGATCTTTTGAGAAATGTAAGCCCTGGTATGTTAGAATAAATACTCTTCGTAACACTTGTTGTTGTAGATACCAGGTAGAATATGAATATTACTATGAAACATTTTTGTACATTCATCGTGTGTTGCATACTAACCATGTGCATGATTGCTCCTTGACAATACGACTGACCTCATCAAAAGAATTCATTCATAGTATCATGTGCAATAGGCCCGAAGGGCAAACTTACTATGCAAAATCCTGTCTAGATGGAACTTCCTCCAATTGTGCTAGAATGGAATTATTGAGCCAATGTATGCACGAGACTGGAGGCAATGAATTTTGAAATATGGTTATAGACATGAAAAGTTTCAAATATATCAGCTATGAAATAGTCCCAGGGAAAGAAAGCAAGAAAATACAATTGGTGACATCTCAGGTACATGCATTTATCTATAAATTTATGTTTGAACAGTTGCATTTCATTCCTTACTTACAAAAAAAAACTAATATTGATATCATTTTGTGTCAACAGGTACAAGTTGGTGTCTTTGTCAAGGAATTTATTGAAAATACACATCAATATGTTCAGCATGTCCACTTGGCACGATGGCAGGATGAGAAGTTTAGAATATGCAGAGATACATTTCCTCGTGGTACTATACTTTTAGTTGTTGATTTTGTCGAGAAATACACTCTGCAACCTCAAAATGAGATCCAAAGTCAGTATTATCACTCTGATCAGGTTTCCTTGATGGTGCATATCACATATAGGCATGGCCCAAATAGCAGTGAAGAGCAAAGAGAAATTCTAAAGGAATATCACTTCTACATAAGTGATGATAGGTGCCATGATTTCCACTATGTACGTCATTGCTTCATCATGTTCTATGATCATTTGAAGGGTAGGAACATACAGATGGATCGACACTGGATTTGGTCTGATGGATGTGCTGGTCAGTTCAAAAATGCACGCATATTTCAATGGTTGTGTTCATTGCATAAAAACTACAAAGTTACACATATGTGGAACTATTTTGAGACTCGGCATGATGGAGCTAGAGCATGTGTCAAAATAGCCCTATGAAGAGAGGAATTGAAATTATCTACAATATCTACTATTCGAAATGCTCAATCTATAGCCAGGGGGTGCACGTCAATAATGGGAGAGGAATCAGCTATGCGAGTAGAATCCACAAGAAAGAGACATGTGGAGAGATTTTTTTGGGAGGTGGTAGACATAGACCATTCACATGCATGTGAATGCAAGACTGTTATTGGTACTCGTGGATTTCATTCAGTTCGAAGCTCTGATAACCTAGTATTTGAAATTTGGACCAGCAAACTTGCTTGTTTTTTCTTGCGTTGTTGTGATGGTGACTAGGATGTGTGTGAATCATTGGATTGGGTTGATGGATGGGATCACATATCACTTCCACTTGATCAGCGTGCAATTGTTGAGTTAAATCCGTTGGAAGAAGACCAATTGTCTATTTCTATAGATTTTGATCATGTATCAAACCTTGTATAACCTGGTATGATGCACTTCCTTAACATTTTTTTGTAAAATTTACGTAGTCTTGAAACTCACATTAATGGCCTTGTATCACACAAAAAATATTTGATCATATACCTACAATCATACTATGCAGGACACATATACACAGTGGTTGCCTGAAAAGATAGTGAATGGGCTGGTGATTACTGGTTGGCACATTGTATAGAGGGAAAGGAAACCCTCATTCTGTCCATGACCGATCATGAAAACAACCACTTCCCCATTGGGTCTATGGTTGTTAAAGGTGAATACCTTACACATGACAACAATGTAAGAAAGAAGGGTGGATATGTTTATAGGGATTACAAACCAGGTGCAAGTGTGTATCACTTTACCAACTTAATCATTGGTAGAAACCTACAGGTACAAACAATGTCTAGCCGGAATTCATCGAAGGTACGCTACTTCTTACCAGATATAGAGCACGAGAGACTAATGGAGACCATCATTATAAGAGATTATCCGAAGGGCTTGGTTGTATGATAATAGGTGGGATCTAGCATGATCAGGTATGTATCCGAATTTTGATTTTCCCATGTATGTTTCTTATGAATATGTCAATTTTTTGTTCTTGATATGCGAAATTTTCTATAATGTTTTTTATAAATATGCCAAAAGTTCTCTTGTATGTCAAGTTAATAAACATGCCAAATTTTACATATGATCAATAAACCATATATATCAATCATATGAACATTTCAAGATCTCATTCACATGATATACATAACATTAGAATACATACATGTACCTCTGTAGGTCATACCTATCAAAGTTCTTTCATACCTGGGTCAGTGCAAGAAGATGATGGACCTTTAAGATGCAATCCTAGTTTTCAAAAACAACATCATGCTACCAAAAAATACATCAACCCGAGCCTGA
>LPNX011126978.1:146220-156243 GCA_001517045.1 Pseudotsuga menziesii | reverse complement strand
ATATATATATATATAATTTAGATAGTTTGATAAATATATCATTAATACCATAAAAAAGTATAAAGAATATTGATAAATGTCATGTTTTAGAAATTAGATAAAAATGGTATATCTTAAAAAAGAATGTACATATTTTTTTTAAGATGAAAATGGTCTATCTTGAAAAAATAATGTATATATTTTATTTAAGAATAAAATGAAAAATAGCATTTCTAACTAACTTATTAACTAAATCTAGTCTGAAAATTTAGCTATTATTATATTAAAATGAATAAAATTTTATAACATAAATATTTAAATATTTTACCAAATAAATGTGTTATAGAAATAATTTTTTAATAAAAAAAATGATAATACAATATAATTTTGACCAAAAATTTAATATTTTGATGAATTTATTTTATTGTTTAAATAAAATAAAATTTATTATTATTATATTTTTAATATATTTAAAAAAACAAATTCCAATATAATATAAAAAATAAATAATATAATTTTTTTATTTTTCAACAAAATAAAATTTTGTTTTTATTTATTATTTATTTAAATATCCAGATTTTTATAACCATATAAAATTATACCTTATCCAATTTCAAAATTTAAAGTAAACAAAGAGAAACGTTTCAAAGGAAAGCATAAATCCATTGTAAAAAGCACATATAAATCATGTTTGTAGTACAAGGCACGAATCCATTGCACAAAACAGATATAAATCATGTCTGTGCAAGGCACGAATCCAATGCACACATTTCTTCCACGTGAATTCAGCGAAGACTTTCACGCTAAGGTTAGAGGGAAAGAAAAGGTAAGTTGTTTAAAAAAAAAAAAAAAACCTAAAACATGTTCGGACGCACGAACATCTCTTTTGACTGGTTACGGACAGCATTGCTAATTGGACGTCGCACAGGACAGTTTTGGTTTTTTCGTTTCTCAAACACATTCGACAGATCTGTTCATTTCAATATCAATGCAATTAAAAATTAAGACATTGACGTTCATACTTAATAGCTGTATTGTACATTACCTTGTGGTTTTCTTCTCATTCATTCATGGAATAGATTTTTGCTCTCCTTCATGGATTGTTGAGCTGAAATTTAAAATTCATTGTAATTTCTCTGATTTGTGATCTACTCTTCCTTAAATGGGCTTATTGGAAGTCCTATAAATTCAAGTTCTGCATAAGCAACCAGTTTTTCCATAACATTAGAAAACCGGCCTCTCCTTCTCTCTTCTAAGCCACCCATATTTCATTGCAGTACCATGCCAACAAGCCACCCAATTTTCATTGGTAACATGACTGGATTTTGCTTACTTTAATGAAAAGATGAAAACCATACACACAAGGAAGGATATAAAGCTATGTTTTTTTTTTAAGTTACGGAAATCGGTAACACGTGGGATTACCTCGACGAGGCCCAGGTTTAAGGCTGCTAGCTGCCACAATAAACCCCAGGTATATCCAACAGGCCGCAAGTAAGATATACCAAAAACTTGTGACTCAGCAAGGGCCGAGGCGTCCGTGACTCCAATCCCGTCCACGGGCGGTAGTCTATGGAGGGGCATCTACCCTTCGACCCTTATCACAGAGGGCCACCGTACGAGATCCCACGTCATTGACAGGATATAAAGCTATGTTGTCAGGAAACAATTTTTGAAACAGGATACAGTCGGGGTACTATATATATATATATATATATATATATGAATAATATATTTATATATAATATATATTAAAAATAAAATTGAAACATGTCACAGTCACGTGACTCACATGATACATCATGATCCAATTATCCATACATGCACATTGCATATTCACTTTCAGATTTCGTCATTGATTCATTGAACAATGAAAATTCACAATTAACATTGAAAATTTGAAACATTCAAACATGAATTAAAATAAGTTATAATATATTAATGACAAATGTATGTCCATGACTCATTGAGTCTATTCAACATTGTCAAACTACATTCAAAATTTGCCTAATGGCATTTTTAGACATGAAATAGAAAGATCAAAACAGTGAAACTGAACAATGAACAAAATAGTAAATTTGGCTTCCTCAAGTCATGTCATCAACAACTATATGACTACAATAATTTGTAGTATGATTAGGAGGTAAAACAATATCACATGGCTATTTTACAACCAACAATTAGCAGCTTAGATAGTATTAAGCCATAAATGGTAATAATGATATATGACATGCTAGCTTTGAAAAAGACAAGAAAAGTTTTTTCAATTGCATATGAAGTTAAGGTATAAACAATTGTACTAAAAGAATGCTACGTGAGTCGTCTCTATGTTGAAACATTTGTAGCTACTTCATTTCTAAAAGAATCTTCAAAAAACTTAAAATAGCTATCATATTTTGTTATTCAAAGTAATTTAATATGCTTTATGGCAAAACTTCTGATTTATTGTAAAATTCCATCTCTAAAAATCTAAAGAACATAGTCATTTTTACAATAGAAAATGTACTATTAATCACGAGAAGCATTAAACCCATGTCAATATTGTTAATGCCCGTTGTTAGTTTTATATACGGGTAGTACCCAAAAATCGAGGTACTCAGTACCATTTTCACCAAACGTACCCAATTTTTTTTTATGAAGTACCCTGTACGAAAACAGTGTTCATGGTACATACCATTGCCCTACCCAAACGTGTTTTCCCAACCCCTGGGTACGGGTACCCATGCAAGACAAATATAAAGCAATCGATAGGGGTACATTGTACTACAAGTAAAAAGCTATAAGAAATTCCATTTAATAGGTTGGTATATACTGTTATTAAATAAGAAATGCTTGGAAGTTCATTAGTGCACTCGATTTGCATATTTGTTTTTTAGTATTGAGAGAAAGCAAGAAAAAATAGTGAATGTTTAAGGTTGGGTGATTATGTGTTTTGAAAATTCAAACCCATGAATCATTTTAATCTCTAATCTCGGCTTCGGCTTCCTTTCTCTTAGCACGGTCCAATCTGGTTAGGGTTTTGGATTTGAATACTTTAATGGCCGATTTCCTCTTGCACGTGAACTATTGAGTTGATTTTTTTTTTAAATTTAGAATCCTGGTTTTGTTAATCCTTCATGTACACTAATTCAATGCTTAAAACTTATACTTCATGTACACTAATTCAATGCTTGAAGTCATATAAGATTTGGTAGCTAAACTTGACTAGAGAGTCAAGTGTGCTCAGATTTGGTAGCTAAACTTGACTAGAGAGTCAAGTGTGCTCAGTACTGATGTGCCTTGATCAGATTGGTTAGAAAGAATAGATATATTAATCTGGTCAGATAAATATATTATTATGAGTATAACCTTGTGTGTTATAGTATGTATGTGTTTGTTTTGTGTGATTCTAATCATAATAACAAGATCTAAGAAGTTTAGCACACTTTAGAATTAATTTTGGCTCTTAAACTCCTACTCTAAATATAAATTGTTAGGTTTTGGAGTATAACCATATGTTATAGTATGTATGTATTTGTTTTGTGTGATTCTAATCATAACAAGATCTTAGAATTTTAGCACACTTTAGAATTAATTTTGGCCCTTAAACTCATGCTTTAAACATAAATTGTTTTGCATTTTAAAGTTGCTAAGAGTAATCTTATTGTGAGTGTTGGGATTGTTTCTAGTTCATTTTAGTATTTTAATTTTGCAAAATATTACTATCAATAGAGACAGATTATTTTGTTAATAACAACTAGTACAATCACAACTAAAGTGGTAGGTGAATGGTTATAGATACAATCAACCACTTAGTTTTTTGAAGATAACTAGTTTTGTGCTTCTAATCATAATAACAAGATATATTATTATGGCTAGGTTTCTCCAGTATAACCTTATGTATTATAATATGTATGTGTTTGTTTTGTGTGATTCTAATCATAATAACAAGATCTTATAAGTTTAGCACACTTTAGAATTAATTTTGGCTCTAAAACTCCTACTCTAAACATAAATTGTTAGGTTCTGGAGTATAACCTTATGTTATAGTATGTATGTATTTGTTTTGTGTGATTCTAATCATAACAAGATCTTAGAATTTTAGCACACTTTAGAATTAATTTTGGCTCTTAAACTCATGCTTTAAACATAAATTGTTTTGCATTTTAAAGCTGTTGAGAGTAATCTTATTGTGAGTGTTGGGATTGTTTCTAGTTCATTTTAGTATTTTAATTTTGCAAAATATTACTATCAATGGAGTGAGATTATTTTGTTAATAACAACTAGTACAATCACAACTAAAATGGTAGGTGAATGCTTATAGATACAATCAACCACTTAGTTTTGTGAAGATAACTAGTTTTGTGCTTCTAATCATAATAACAAGATATATTATTATGGCTAGGTTTTTGGAGTATAACCTTATGTGTTATAGTATGTATGTGTTTGTTTTATGTGATTCTAATCATAATAACAAGATCTTAGAAGTTAGCACACTTTAGAATTAATTTTGGCTCTTAAACTCCTGCTCTAAACATAAATTGTTAGGTTCTGGAGTATAACTTTATGTTATAGTATGTATGTATTTGTTTTGTGTGATTCTAATCATAACAAGATCTTAGAATTTTAGCACACTTTAGAATTAATTTTGGCTCTTAAACTCATGCTTTAAACATAAATTGTTTTGCATTTGAAAGATGCTGAGAGTAATGTTATTGTGACTGTTGGGATTGTTTCTAGTTCATTTTAGTATTTTAATTTTGCAAAATATTACTATCAATAGAGAGAGATTATTTTGTTAATAACAACTAGTACAATCACAACTAAAGTGGTAGGTGAATGCTTATAGATACAATCAACCACTTAGTTTTGTGAAGATAAGTAGATGTTAAAAATAGTCTAGCCTTTGTTTAACAACCAGCTATCTTAACTGTCCACTTTACTATCATTCATTCATAAACGATTGTTAGAGTTAATATAATCACAAAACAATACTATTTAATAAACAAAAAAAACTTATATGAAGAAAGAAATTCAAATTGTTGTTAAAGCACAACAAGATAAGACAACCATGAAATGAATCCATATTGTAGACTTATTAATCTTGGATTAATCTTGTTGATCAGCTCAAGTAAATCCAAAATCTGAAATAATATCCAAATTACTATCAACATGATTAAGGCCATCAAAAACATACAAATGACTATCAACATGATTAAGGCCATCAAAAACATACAAGACAGCAATTACCAAATACAAGCAATTCTCAATTATTTCAGAAAGGTATTGATAATCTAGAGACGTAGTGAAGCTGATGAGTTCTATGTTCCTCTTTCAATGTTCAAGGCAATAGACAATAGGTAAACGTACACAAATATAATAGGAGGCCATCAGTAAACCTAACTACAACCCCCCAAAAACTCTATAACGTATCAAAATAAATAATGAAATAAAAAGCATAACCATCAATAATGCTACCAAAGTCAAAGCTTAACTGGTATACTGTATAATATGAATGCATGATTGTACCAAACGGAGATATCATGCGAAACTCGATGGTATTGTCCAATTGCACGTTTGTATCAAATAGACATGTTACAAGAATTCGTTTGATTATCATCATTAAAAGTTATGACTGAACACTCAGAAATTCATTATTTACATAGTAACTCAAGCTGCTTGCATTTCAAAGAGAAACAGTACAAACTCGTCGGCACTCATAGTTATGACTGAACACTCAGAAATTCATTATTTACATAGTAACTCAAGCTGCTTGCATTTCACAGAGAAACAGTACAAACTCGTCGGCACTCATAGACAATCAGTACAAACTCGTCATGAAGATTCAGTCCAATGCTTAAGATGTGCAATTTATATCTATCCCTTGTCTACATTCATTATATTTTTCATTGTTGGTGACTGTTTCCCTCAGACATATACATCCCTGCAATTTTTTCACTGTTGCTGTCTGTTTCCGTCATACATAGACATTATATACCATACAGTGTAATGTGAACTAATAGAAAAAATAGAATTAATTTCATTTCTTCAAAAAGTTCCGAAAGGTCTCCAGTACCCATGTCTGTATTTCAGAAAAAACATATAACGCAATTCATAATATAACTCAGTGCTGTAACGACTGAACATAAAATGTCATAAACAGACAAACAAAGAACTAAATTAGCAGGAGGGAATATTCTCAAGAGAATAACTGCTTAGGATCCCAAGTTTAAGTACAACACTACTATAGACTCTATATAGTAATATAGTGAAGAAAAATATGAAATATGAATAAAGCTCCGAGAATGCCTGACCTTCCCTGCATGCCTACTACCTATTGCCTATTGTGGTTTTCCTTTGAAACAGTGAATAATCCAAACCAAAGCTCTCTAAATATGAATTAACAGAGTACAAAGGCAAAGAGAATACGTTAGAGGTGTGTTAGAGCTAGGAAATCTCTGAATCGCCGTCAGCAAAACCCTGATGATACAACAATCTGAACTGCATCGGTTCTGAACTGCCGCCGTGCTGCTGCCTACTCAGAGAAGGGTAATTCATGGCAGGAAGCTTCATGGATTCTCTTCGATCAGGCCTCTTGCGAAAGCATATCAAATCTCTGCTGCCTGACCTACTGCTGAGATCCTTACCGATCTTAAAAAGTGAATCCGTGGAAGAAACCTAATGTTGAAATCCTAAAGGGGACAGTTTTCAGCAATGTTGAAACCCTAAACTGGACAGTTTGCAGCAATGTTGAAACCCTAGAGCAGGAACGTATACAAACTGTGTATCGATCCATCCATATATTCAAGGCTACTTACGAAACCAGATAGGGTCAGTGGGCTACTGAACAGATTAATGAAAGCAATCGAGTTTTCTGGTGTACGTAGGAAAGATTCCCAATACATGGATTCCACGGAATCACCATCTTCTACAATTAAATTAATAATTGCGAAACAACCAGCAATCCATGTGTTGTTGTACAAAAGTATTGATATGACCTAGAGCACTCGGTTTGGATTCTTTTTTCTGTTTGATCATCTCAAGTAAATCGAAAATCTGAAATAATATCCAAATAACTATCAACATTATTATGAAGGCCATCAAAAACATACAAGAGAGCAATTACCAAATACAAGCAATTCTCAATTATTTCAGAAAGGTATTGATAATCTAGAGACGTAGTGAAGCTGATCAGTTCTATGTTCCTCTTTCAATGTTCAAGGCAATAGACAATAGGTAAACGTAGACAAATATAATAGGAGACCATCAATAAACCTAACTACAACCCCCAAAAAACTCTATAACTTATCAAAATAAATAATGAAATAAAAAGCATAACCATCAATAATGCTACCAAATTCCAAGCTTAACTGGTATAATGTATTATACGAATGCATGATTGTACCAAACGGAGATATCATGCGAAACTCCATGGTATTGTCCAATTGCACGTTTGTATCAAATAGACATGTTACGAGAATTCGTTTGATTATCATCATTAAAAGTTATGACTGAACACTCAGAAATTCATTATTTACATAGTAACTAAAGTTGCTTGCATTTCACAGAGAAACAGTACAAACTCGTCGGCACTCATAGACAATCAGTACAAGCTCGTCATAAAGATTCAGTCCAATGCTTAAGATGTGCAATTTATATCTATCCCTTGTCTACATTCATTGTATTTTTCATTGTTGGTGACTGTTTCCCTCAGACTTATACATCCCTGCAATTTTTTCACTGTTGCTGTCTGTTTCCGTCATACATAGACATTATATACCATAGAGTGTAATGTGAACTAATAGAAAAAATAGAATTAATTTCATTTCTTCAAAAAGTTCCGAAAGGTCTCAAGAACCCATGTCTGTATTTCAGAAAAAACATATGACGCAATTCATAATATAACTCAGTGCTGTAACGACTGAACATAAAATGTCATAAACAGAGAAACAAAGAACTAAATTAGCAGGAGGGAATATTCTCAAGAGAATAAGTGCTTAGGATTCCAAGTTTAAGTACAACACCACTATAGATTCTATATAGTAATATAGTGAACAAAATTATGAAATATGAATAAAGAGGAGAATGCCTGATCTTCCCTGCATGCCTACTACCTATTTCCTATTGTGGTTTGCCTTTGAAACAGTGAATAATCCAAACCAAAGCTCCCTAAATATGAATTAACAGAGTAGAAAGGAAAAGAGAATACGTTAGAGGTGTGTTAGAGCTAGGAAACCTTTGAATCGCCGTCAGCAAAACCCTGATGATACAACAATCTGAAACTCCATCGGTTCTGAACTGCCGCCCTGCTGCTGCCTACTCAGGAGAAGGGTAATCCATGGCAGGAAGCTTCATGGATTCTCTTCGATCAGGGCTCTTGTGAAAGCATATCAAGTCTCTGCTGCCTGACCTGCTGAGATCCTTACCGATCTTAAATAGTGAATCCGCAGAAGAATCCAAATGTTGAAATCCTAAAGGGGACAGTTTGCAGCAATGTTGAAACCCTAAACTGGATAGTTTGCAGCAATGTATACAAACTGTGTATCGATCCATCCATATATTCAAGGCTACTTACGAAAGCAGATAGGGTCAGTGGGCTACTGAACAGATTAGTCAAAGCAATCGAGTTTTCTGGTGTACGTAGGGAAGATTCCCAATACATGGATTCCACGGCAGGCCCGACGGCATCACCATCTTCTACAATTAAATTACTAATTGCGAAACAACCAGCAATCCATGTGTTGCTGTACAAAAGTATTGATATGACCTAGACCACTCGGTTTGGATTCTTTTTTCTGTTTGAAAATACGAGGTTTCCAGTCGAAGATGACCAGAATTGCCAATAACCGAGAAGGGGCGGCTGAATCGTAGATGTAGTACACCCCTCATCCGACATGTCGACAGCCTGCACCCACGGCGATGCTCCCCGATTGTGCTTTGATATGTTAAAATCAAAAGTGAAGAACAAATGGTAACTATACCTTGTTGAAATTTATTTATTTAATTATTTTTACTCCATAAATTAATAAAATATATGCACATGATGTTTGATATTTTTGCTTTTAAACATTGCTTTTTTTAATTAATTAATTACACTTTACTAAAAAAAATTTACAATTATAACGTTGTAATTTCCACACATGGATATTTAAGTTTAGTGCCTATTAAAGTACAAATATCCTTATTTTTAGGGGAAAATCCATAAGCATCCAAATTCCTTAAATACACTTGTCAAGTTGCAATAAATGTAAATGATATTGAGCCGTTGGTCCAATTAAATATATTACCAAAAGTCTTGTAGAGGCATCGATTTATTAAAGTATGATTCTTCGAGATGTGAAATTCTTGTCCGAGATTTGAGAGAGCCACATTTCTTGGGCATAAGCACTTTAAAGGTCTAAGGTGAGGGGTTGTTTATGTATTTTTTTTATTGTATTTATTATTTGATATATATATGTCAAATATGTAAAGTGGTAAACATATATAAGCATAGTTATAGGTAAAATGGTTGGTGAATGTGGATAAGTATAATTAACCACGCAATTTTGTAAAGATATCTGGCTGTTAAACAAAGTTTCATATCACATTGTTAGAGTTAATATAAGCCCAAAACAAATACTATTTAATAAAAAAAAGAAACTCATTTGAAAAAATAAAAACAAATTGCTACCCATTTCTTTAACCACCCTTTAAGTGTAACTTATTGAAATATTAATCAAGATGCATTAAGTATAACAAGATACAACTATCATAAAATGAATATCTAACATAGACTTGTTACACTTGGGTTAATCTTGTTGATCTCCTCAAGCAAGTCCAAAATATGAGATAATATCTAAATACCTATAAACATAATGACTTTAAATCTTGTTTAAAGATTTGAAAGTGAAGCATTTAATTACTTTATAAACCAAAATCTTTAACTTTTACATTTCTATTCTTTATGTTGTTTTATGATTAATTGTTTATTTAACTTTTTTATATTATTTTATTTCTTAACAACCATATATAATAGAGTTTTGCAACCATGCATATTAGCTAGCTTCTTTGCTTATTAATTTAATA
>LPNX011126978.1:61518-138927 GCA_001517045.1 Pseudotsuga menziesii | reverse complement strand
AAATCAAACTAAGAGTTATTTTCAAGAAAGTATTAAAATCTTGATTTAACTGAAGATAACCAAGTGTCCCTTTCCAAAGAATATCTAGAAAAGCAAGAGCTCAGAGAGGGCATGTAATTTGATCATTATTTCTGTATGGGCTTGGAGAAAATTTCCAAACTCAATACTAGGGATAATTTTAGGGGAAAAATTTATCCCATGGGCTATTTTTAGGGGTTTTTCTCCAAAAAAAAATTCACCATTTTGCATTTTTTGAAGCCTTGTTTCGCCCAATTTTGATGGGGTAATTTTTACCTTAAAAATCACTAAATTATTATATAAACGATATAAAATCCTTGGAAATTAAAATATTTTTTGAAAAATATCGCCAAACATTTTATAGTCGGTGTTTTAAGAATTGGTAAGATTCACCAACATTTATACACTTTTAAATAAGTATGGTTCCTTAAAATCATCCCTACTCAATACTTAGAGAATGCAAAGCCTATTTTCCAAATACCAGCGACCTCATCCTTAGGAGTTCTAGTTTTCTCTTGCATGTTGGATCTAGCTCAGGGGGATCCGATTGAGAACCAGAAATGGTTCCACGTCAAGGTTGGCAGGAACCTGGTAGTTCCAGTGAGGTCATCGAGTTACCATTCCATAATTCAGAAACAAATTATTTCCCATTAATTTTGTGTTGAAGTGTGCAGGGTGATATAGCTATTACAATCCACACAACTACATGTAAGAGATTTAATCTACATCATATTATATATCTTCTCTTAAATATGTTTAGAGGATGATTTTTTCAGTTATCAAGATTTACATTGGAAGCTACAAAATATCTTTCATAAACTTGAATAAGTCATTTACTTTTGTGGGTCCATTGACATAATTATTTAGTCATAGTATCTTGGTCTTTATTTAAAGAGATTTTTAGGGATAGGATATCTTTTAATCATGTTTGATGGTTTAGTTTAGAAGTAGGATAAATCATTTCCCCTCATTTAAACTAGAAAATAATCTTTCAGATTTGTTTCAAAACTTCAAATCCAAAACTTATGTTTATCAAATTCTATAATTAAAACATCAAGAGGTGAGAACCTAGGATAAATATTCTCATAAATATTATGATAAATCCTTTCCAAACATTATGAAAAATGTTGATTCCACACAAGAACACTCAATCGTAGAAATCGTAGATCCTAGAAACAACATCCTTTCAAAATCAAATAATTATTTAAACTTTTAACATATAGGACATAATCATTTTTCCAAGGTAATATCGCTCCAGCAAAGCAATCTCGTGTTGGAGATCTATTTTATAAATCTAGAATAAAAACTTAGTGTTTAGTACAAATTATCTACATGGGGTTTACAAATTTAGCCAATAAATCAACTATCTTTTAAATAAATGTTTACATGCCAATGATAAACATAATAGAGAACCCTATGTCTTTCACGACACATCGAATCTCTTAGAGCCCCAAATCCACGCTATCAACGTTTCCAGAATTTACAAGTATGACTCCATAAACTATGCATAGCATTGGATGAAAGCTTATTTAAACCTTTAAAAACAAATAAATAAATATACATAACCATCTAGATAAGTTAAAATAGGGTATCATGATGTCTCCTCTACCAAACGTTGAATCGAGTAAAACATTTCAAATCCCATAGAGTTGTTTTCCATGCATCCTTTGAAAGGAGCGACCATGCTTCAAGCATTGGCATGGAAATTCCTCTATGTTTAAAACATTAAGATTAAATAAGAAAATAAAGTTAGGGATTTTCTCATGCTTCTGTAGAGAAGAGAAACAAACAAAATATTTTTGACTCAAACAATAAAAATAAACAAAATTACCCACAGTTTCAGTGCTAGAAATGGCACTGCTAACACAAATCATCTCCACCATAACAGAATATATTGTCACCATTAACCCTTTGCCCAAAAAATTGACCTGACCATGATTCACAAATTAAAAACACATAGAGCACGCTTAAAGTACAATTCATTTTACCTGAACAATGTTAGCTAAGGGATGGCACAAACACATTAAACAATTTCAAATGAAACAAATATGAGTCCATGAAATACTTCATCAATTCACCCATCTATCAACATTTAAACCAAATACAGAGCACATGAAAGAGAACACCTTTACAAACTAGCACATCCAAGAATAGTTTTTATATAGACTCTTCACCCAACTCACATTAAAAATTACAAATTCATCAAAACACATGAACAAGATCATAAGAAATAAACCCTACAAAAATCCTCAACACTGTCACATGCACAAAACCCTTACATTTAGCGTGTACTAAAGTTGAGAGATTGCCCTACAAATCCTCTTCATTGAATATTCTACCAAAACAGGTTTTTGTTATGTAAAAGTAACCAAATAAAACACTTAACCTTTAAGGGCATGGAACCTTTGCATAGATGCTTAGCCTACCACCTCGAAGGAGGAAGACCTTTTTAAATCACTAAAACTTTGTAAGTGCATTTAGCAGATACCGAGCCAGAAATAACGTTTTGTTCCCAAACTAAAGTATCTTCGCCTTCATCAATGAAAATTCCCACATGACAAAGAGGTACAATGAAAGAGTTCCATTCATTATCAATTTTTTTCGGTAAAAAATAAATACTCAACATTAAGCCAACAGCCAACCCCATCAACCAAATTCTTCCAAATGTGAGAAAGAACCTATAAATTTCTACTATGGAGTTTGGAAATGAGAGACCTTGATTAAAATCCACTACCCCTAACACCAATGGTTGGATCAATAGAAATGAAGATTTGAATCCCTCGTCCCACATTCCTATTAAGAATTGTAATCTCAACTGACCACTATCAATACTACTTTAATTAGTTAGTTAGTTGAGTAGTTAAGTTGGTCACATTAACTAGAATTGGTGGCCCATAGTATTTGATGTACCATGGAATTTACCGATGGCTTTGTTGTTATGTAGTCTTATAAATAACGTTTCTTAATATTGAGAAGGAAATTCATTTTCCCATGCAATATTCATGTCCATTACGTGTTCTCCCATTTTTTGCTTCTCTTTTAGTCTTCTTGTTTTCTTTAACGTTGTATCAGATACAATGGCTTGATCCATTTCTGTTTGTTTCTAGGTAATCCTTTTCACAAAGTGGAAATAAGACACACACATAGATCCGATCTATTGCAGGTTGTGATCGAGACAAAAAGATTGGAAGATCGAAGAAAATCGAAGATGAAGCTACCAAAAGCACTACCAGAAGAGGTTGAAGAGGTAAGAAATCTGTTAACACCATAAGGTTTATGGAAGACCTTTCATGGAGATGAGTATGATGTATGGGCACTCAAAGTAAGTAATTTGTTAAAATTACAAGATATGTGGCATTTCATAGTTGAAGAATATCCTAGAGATCGAGATTCATTTAAATATTTGACGAAGTTCCAAAAAGAAAGAGGGCAAATCATTGCCTTATGTCTCATACAATACAATATATACTATTCACTATTTCATTATATTGTAGAAGCTGATACTCCAAACAGAGTATGGGATATACTGAAAGAAGTATTTGGTGAAGAATTTGTTGTAGAGGAAGGTGACTTTGCAAGTTAGGAAAAGCACCATGAAATCCCACAGTGAAGTGAAAGACATTAAAGAATACTTTGATTACGAGGCAACGAGTGATCATATAATCCCAGCAAAGGTTGTTGATCTAGTTGTTTTATCTTATGGAAATTAACCTGTTAATCTAGTAGTATTGAGTGATGTAAGTTATAGTCTCTCTAAGCAAGAGACAATTGATAGAAACATAGAAGTTGCAACAATTGCTGAGAATGAGCAACAACCAGTTGATAATAGAAAAAAAGAAACAACAACAGATACTCCACCCCTAAACCAAAAAAATAGAACTTTGAGGGAGATCTATGAGAAGACTCCTATTAGTGATGAGCATCTACAATATGCTATGTTTTCTTCTCATGTTAGTGATGAGAATCTATAGTATGCTATGTTTTCTTCTAAGTCCACATTTTTTAAAGAAGCAATAAAGGATGCATAGTGGGTACATGCAAATGAAGAAGTCAGTGAGAATGGAAAAGTAGTTGCGATTTAAGAGCAATAACAAGATATGATTGCTCTCCAATAAGAGCTGAAATATATTTTTTTCTGACAAAAGAATTCAGTGTGCAGGTAAAGATTACCACTATAAAAACCATGTAGAAATAGAAGAACAGGACTTGCATTATGTTCCAAAAGTTGAAGAATACTTTGAAAAAAAACTACTTAGCATCAAGTTCCAGAAGAAAATGAAGAACAAGTCCAAGTACACTTCAAGTAGGAAAGTGAAGATGAAGTTTTTAGAGTGAAATGTAACCCTAGCTAAGACATAGACCAATAGGCATATTTTTGCATTGATAGTGCTGAAAGTGTTGTCCTAGTTGAGATTAAGGGGGTGTGTTAAGAATTTTAATCTCAATTGACCACTATCAATACTACATTAATTAGTTAGTTAGTTGAGTAGTTGAGTTGGTCACATTAACTAGAATTAGTGAACCATAGTATTTGATGACCCAGTGGTATTTAACTATGGTTTTTTTGTTATGTGGTCTTATAATCTTTATGCCCATTATGTGTTCTTCCATTTTCTACTTGTCGTTTAGTTTTATTGTTTCCTTTAACAATTCAAACTCGATTGATCTTTAATTACCGACAAGGATTTGACAAAACTCTTGCATAGGTAAGAATAATTCAAATACTTTAAACGTGTATCCCTTGTCCAGCTAGCCAACCACCTATGTTTAATGTATTTTCAATTTATTGGGCCTTGTTCTATAAAGTTGGGGAAATCAAGGATCTCTACAAACTCTTGGCACAAAGGGATAAACTAAACAATCTCAAGTCTTTTAACCCCCATCCTCCCAATAACATGGGCGAAGCTAAAGATTCCCAAGCCGAGAGGCATGGGGGATTCACCTTCTTAAGAAATATCTTATCACGTTCATTCATAAAGGGGGGGGTTTAATTGTGAGAAATAAGGTCAATATATTGTAGGTATTGAGGGGCGAGGAATAGGGAATGGGAGTTTTATAGGCATTGGGGGGTATAAAAGGGGTTTCTGGAAAAAAGGAATATATTGTAAAAATAAGGGTTTTTAAAATGTAAATATGTATTGGGAGGGAGGCTCAACAAAAGTATTTTTATATGTAATTATCAATATGTAGGGAAATTAGGGGTATTCTTTAATATCCCATGAATGAAGGCACTATGACATTATTTCACTAAGTGAAGACCACATGCCGAGAGGTGAAATTTGAAAGAGTGGAATATTTCTTATTGAACCATGAGATCATGGCAGATCCGAGACAATAACATCCTCCTAATGTGATTTTCTTGTCTACCGTACTTCCTTCCCAATCTGAATCTATATACCCATATAAATTATAGTCATGATCTCTTCCATAGTATAGTCCCAAATCAATTGTACCTTTTAGGTACCTCATCACATGCTTTGTAGCTATCGAGTGAAACCATCTAGGTTTAACTAGATACTGACTCAAGGTGTTCATGACAAAGCATATATCTTTCCATGTGTTCGACAGATACATCAATGACCCAATAATCTGTCAGAAGTGATTCATGTCTACTAGTTGATATGTCTCATCAGAAAACAACTTTAAGTTGGTGTCCATGGGTGTGGCCATGAATTTCCAACCCAACATATCAAATATTTTCAATATTTATACTACATACTTTCCCTGATTCAGAAATATTCCTTCTGGGCTCTACCACACATCCATCCCTAGGAAATAATGCATCAATCCAAGATCTTTCATCTCAAATTCTTTAGCTAGCTTCTTCTTGCAATCCTTGAGATGTTTCTCATTTCTAGTCAAAAATAGATCATGTACATACAGTAATAGTATGGCTGGTTCATCATCCATAATATTCATATAAATATCAGGATCAGCTTTACTCTTGGTAAATCGCATGTTTGGGGGCTTGTTTCAATCCATACAGGTTCTTTTTCAACTTGTATACATGAGTTTCTCTATATTCGAATTCAAATCCTTGTGGATGTTCGATGTAAATCTCTTACTCATTCACACCATTAAGGAAGGTTGTCTTTACATCCACTTGGAGCAAGTCTCATTTCATCATGGAGACAAGTGCCATAATATTTATGATGGAATTCTACCTTGCTATTGGAGCAAATCTGCCTTCATAATTGATTCCTTCTTTCTGAGAGAATCCTCTGGCCACAAATCTTCCTTTGTACTTTTCAACACTTCCATCTACAACATGTTTGATCTTGTAGATCCATTTTTAAGAAACCACACTCTTGTTTTTTGGTTTAGGAACTATATCCCAAACATCATTCTTCATGATCAATTGGTATTCTTCTGTCATTGCTTCAACCCATTCTTTCTTTTGTTCAACTTCCTCATAGCTATTGGGTTCTTGGTCTACAATATCACACATCAAGGCTACATAACTAGAATATGGCTTTGATATTTTGTTGGTTCTTGTGGAGCCTTCTAATGGTCCATATCTTTTTGCTTCTTGTATGATTTCTCTTACCCAAGTAGGTTTTCTCTTTCAAGAGATATCCATAGTAGGGGGCTCCTGAGGCTCTATCATGTCACGAACATCTGGTGCTAGTATTTCAGGAGTTTGTTTAGCTTCTATCTGTCTAAGAGGTACATCTTCTTCTTGTACTTCTTCAAGTTGACACCTTCTATATTTCTTAAGAGATGCTTCTTCATCGAATATTACATCCCTACTAATCTCAATATGATGGAATCCTGAAATGTATATCTTGAAGGATTTGGAGACTTCACAATATCCTACAAATATTCCCTTCTTACCAGAAGGATCCAATTTGGTTCTCTTCTCTTCCAGAATATGTACATATACTGGATATCCAAATATCTTGAGATGGGTTAGTTCAGGTTTCTTTCCGGTATATACTTCTTCAGGAGTCTTGAATTCAAGAGCACTATGAGATAATCTATTTTGTACATATATGGTTGTTCTTGCAGCTTCATCCCATAGGTGCATAGGGAGGTCTTGGTCATGAACCATGGTCTTCATTGCTTCCATGATAGTTCCATTCTTTCTTTCTGCAACACCATTTTGTTGGGGATTATAGGGAGTGGTTAGTTCCCTCTTGATTCCTCCCTCTTTACAGAATGCTTCAAATTCCTTTGAAGTTTATTCTCTAGCATTATCTAATCTAAGTGTCTTGGTTCACTTTTATGACTAGTTCTCTATCAAGGATTTGAATTCCTTGAATTTATTGAACACTTCACTTTTATTATTCAAGAAATGTATCCAATTATTTCTTGAATAATCATTAGTAAATGTGACATAGTATTCATATCCACTTAAGGATATGGAGGGAATAGGACCAGATACATCATAATGAATTAGTTCCAATGTACCTTTAGTATTTGTGTCACTTTTCAGAATGGGATTCTTGATGTTCTTTCCCTGTGCACATGCCTTGTAGGTTCCCTCATGTTCAATCTTCAGATATGATAATTGTATTACCACCTTGCTCATATAGGGAAATGCTTTCTAGTTGATATGAGCAAGTCTCTTATGCCAAAATTCACTTGAGCTAGTAGTCTCATGGAAAAGGGCTATCTCTGGATGTCCTTTGAGCTTGTACAATCCTCCTTCTTCTCCTCTAGTGACTACAACATATTCAAGTGTCTCACCCTTTGACCACTGAGTACTTGTCCATCTATAAAAGAAACTCTATATCCTTTCTTGTCTAGAGCTAAGATAGAAAGTAGGTTCTTTTTCAAACCTGGTACATACAGTACTTCCTTCATCTTCAGGGAAGTCCTAGATTTAAACTTGTAGCTTAATTCACCAATACCTTCAATGCAATATGGATAGTGATCTCCCAAGGATAAGTAATTTAAAGAGTCCTTCTCTTTAATATTTGATAGGGTTGTCTTCTTTCCTATCATGTGTTTAGAGGCACCACTATCTATTGATGTAATTGTAGCTTCAGAATGTATTCATCCATATATATTATGTAGTATACCTCGATGTTTATTCTGGGATGTGTCTGTAATGTATTTGATTCATGTCATAGCCCGATGTTTATTCTAGGAAGTTTCTATAATGTAAACAAGTCATGTCAAGTAATTGTGGGTAACCCTCCTATTGGTCAAGGATTAAATTCCCCGCAGTTGTGGGGCCCTAGGTTTATTAGAATATCCTAGAGAATTCGACCCTAGGTGAGTCATTGTAAGTTGTGGCAATAGTCCCCACCATTGTGTTAAGGATAAATGTTTTTGTTGGTCGGAGGAGGAAAAGTCCCCACAAGTTGTGGGGCACTAGGGTTATTAGACACTCCTAGAGATGTCAGCTCTAGTAAGTAATTGTTAAGTGAGGCCGACATGTTAGATGGTTTTCAAGTGAATGAAAGAATATAAATAGAGAGTGATCCTCTCTATTTATCACACACAAAATCATTCATTGGGGCACATGAGTGAGAGGATAAGTTGTTGGGACAAGAGAGAGACTACTTTTGTCAGGAGATCATCTTTATGTTTTCAGTTTTTACTTTTGGTGTTGATTCTCTCTCTGAGGAAGTTGTGGGGTTTTCTCCTTTATGGTTTCCTCAAGGAAAATTCTTTGTGTCTCTTGTCTCTTGTGTTTTATTGCTGTGCATGTTATTCTCTCAGTTAAAGATCATAATGCTAGCTTGAATGATAAAAATCTAACATGGTATCAGAGCTAACCTAAGAAGAAGACATTGTGCAGCTGCAAAAGCTAGGGATTCTCACTTTTTGGGTCTCTCTCCACAATATATTAGCAAATGTATGCTAGGCTGACTCTCCATTTAAGGGGGCATCTTTCTGTCGAAGCAGAATTCAATTTCAAGCATTTTCAATTTTGGTGCGGAAAATTAGGGCTTCTTACAGAAGAGGAATTTTTGAGTGTGCCTAGAATGGGATTTATCTACTCATCAAAATCGAAGTTTAGAGATGTGGATCAAGATTTTTGGTTAGGTGAAACTCCGGGAAAGTCAAACCCTAGTTTGACCATGAGTTAGAAAAACCCTAAATACTAAAACTACTAAGTTTTGGAACATTCACTATATCCCAAGATTGGAAAAGGATCAGCTGCTGAAAATTATAGATTCCAAATAAAAAATCCTGATGTACACTGTATCCAAAATTTAGCCTCTGATTTGCTATATTTTGGGAGATATGATCCCTTCAAGTCAGGGTTCTAGCCTCTTCCAGAATTCATCCCTAAATAGGACACCTAGGGAGAATTGCTATATCTTGGGATACAAAGGTCCAAATCAAATTTCTAAATATCTTATAGAAATGGCACATAATATGATTTCTGTGGTCTAAAATTTAGACTCAAAAGATGAACCAGTGACATGTGGAAGTCCATACAACTTCGTTGTTTTGAACAGTCCTGTAAGAGGTCACCTTGGGAAAATGACCATAAGTCCCAATTTGTGAAACCAATTATAATGAAACCTATTGTGTTGGAATAGGGACATGCGAGGATAATTCAGTGCATATTTTCATACATAGAGGAGTAGTAATTTTAGATATACCATAGAAATAGCAATAGGAATTTCTGCAAAAGAATTTGGAAAACTAGGGCTTCCTTTTCCAGGATCTTCCCTCCACTATTTTCAGAAAAAGGAGTACATTGGAGAAATCACCTTGAAGAGATCTATCTTTCTATCCAATTAGACCTGAAATATTGCAAGTTTTGGGAATTAGGGTTTCTCTGACAAACCCTAGATCAGCAAGCTCCGGAACCAGGACGGACACCTCAAATCGGTAAGATCTAATCTTTTGCTATTTTCATTTGAGGTTCTCATTTCAAAGTGATCTATCACATCAACTTGATGATAAGCTTGGTGAAGTTGACAACTTCCAAGAATGCAAGTATTTGATCTCTCTGAATAAAATGAATTGGAAACCTACATGAGTAGAGAGGTTCCAATTCCAGAGGGAAATGAGGCTCAAAGCCTTACATAAGAAGAACCTGGTCAAGGCCAAGAAGATCATTGCTGATTCAGTCACGGAACAACTTGTACCACAAGTGTCTCCCCTAAAGACACCAAATATATTTGATTCCTTAACCAATCTATTTGAAGGGAAGAACATAATTCAGAATATGACCTTAAGAAACAAGTTGAAGAATGTGAAGATCCAAAATGCAGAGACCATATAGTCATACTTAACAAGGGTATCTGAAATCAAAGAACAACTTGAAGTGGTAAATGAAGAAGTGAAGAATGTAGAATTTTTGGTAGCCACCTGAATGGTCTCCCAAGATCATGGGATTCATTCATTCAATGAATGTGTGCTAGAAGGAAGTGATTACTTTCAGTAGACTCTAGGAAGAACAAGAAGCTCAACCAATAATAAGAGAAAAGAAGATGGGAGCAACTGAAGATCAAGCTCTCACCATCCAAAGAAGATCCCTCAAGCAATGAGGAATATGAAGAACTCAACTCTTGAAGAATCTCTTATCCACCTTAGCATTTGGATACGAAATGATGCTACTATGAATGAAGAAGATGATGAAGCTGAAGGCTCAAGAAGGAGTCTACCCAAAAAACAAATAAAGATAAGTATTTAGTTGTCATTTCATTGTTTTTTTATGCATTTGTCTATATTCAGTTAATGTATTATGCATTATAGAATGTTTGCATTAATGACAGTATGCAACTAATATGCATGTGATGGGTAAGTAGCTCATGGTTCTATACAACTCTCCATTGCTACTTATCTAGAATGAAACCTCTTTGTTGACATATTGGATTAGTGCACAATCTCAATGTTGTCCTGGTAGAGATGGAAGGCATCTAGAAAAGTTTCCATGAGATATGGATGAATGTTGTATTGGCTGAAGTAGTTGCATGATCATATATTTATGCATAAAATTTTTCCATAATGAATATTCCTTATGAAATGTTTCTAACTGTGCAAATGAATTTGACTTGTAGGAAATATTGCATACATAATGTCCTACAAGAAAAGAAGAATGAGACTTGTTCCGAAGAACAAGTAACGACAGTTCAAGATGAACAATAATATGATGAATGCAGCGACATCATTGATACAGAACCTTCCAAGAAGAAAAGGAAGACCAGTTCAAGGAGAATGATGTCTAGGATACAGTATTGATACATGAAGGAAAGTTCGTAGTTCCATCATGCAGTAGATGGAAACATCACAAGATATAAGGAAAGATTTGAAGAGACATTTGCAGCCAGTGGGAGTTGAGACACATGACAGGAAGAATCATGTGTGCAAATGAAAGAAGGTCTTGTATGTGTTCAGAAGAAACCCATGGGATAACACATACATGATGAGCTTGATGAAGATCTGAACCTTTTCTACAAGGTTGATAGAGGATGACAAGCTCACAGATGGGTGTGAGAAGAACTTTTGAAAAATTTCAAGATAGAGGATCTTGGTATCCAGTGTCACTCCAGTATAGAATGTTTTAGTGCATAGAGTACAGAAGATAGAGGGAGTATGATGCTTCAGAGGGAGTGACTAGAGAATATCCTAAGGTTAGACATGGTATGACAGGATGGATAGATTATTGATGAATCTAGGCTTTACTGGGAGTAAAGCAGATTCCAACCTTTGCTTCAAGGTTGAAGGCGAAAGACCAGTGACGCTCCTATTATGTGTCGATGCACTATTTTCTAGGCATGGAGGTGTGGTAGAATACGGATGGAATATTTATCAATGAGGGAAGTATGTAGTAGAGATCCTGAAGAGGTTCACGATGATGGACTGCAAGACCATGACCACACCTACAGCATCGAACCTGAAGCTATTGATTTTTGCTTCATCAATAGTTGGTTGATGCCATGATGTATCATCCGATGACTTGTTCATTGATATACTTGATGGATACAAGACCTGATATTTGCTTTGTTGTGAACACATTGAGACATGTTCACTTGATGATTTCAAAGGGTACAGTTGAGTATGGGCTCAAGTATCATACAAATCAACAGATTAACTTGAAGGGTTATGTTGATTCAGTTTGGGCAGGAAGTGCCATCGATAGGAAGAGCACTTAGGTTGTTGCTTTAGTATGGGATCAGGTGTGATCTCTTGATTTAGAAGAAAGAAATCCCGTGTGTCACTGAGTACAGCTGAAGGAGAGTATGTTGTAGCTTATTCAGCTAGTTGTGAGGCAGTATGGATGCAAAATATAATATCTGATTTATTTGATCTTTAGATGGATGCTACTTGTATACATTATGACAACTAGAGTTGCGTGAAGTTGCCAGAGAATCCAGTGTTCCATGACAAGTCAAAGCATATCGATATCAAGAATCACTATATCAGGGATATGGTGCAGAGGGGAGCAGTGAAGCTCCAGTATGTTTTGATGGATGAACAGATAGTTAATGTGTTGACAAAGCCATTGGCTAGGGTGAATTTCATGTACTTCAGGGAGAAGCTTGGTGTTCTCTAGATCGAGGTTTGTTCCAAGGGGAAATGATGAGACCTAGATCAATTCTGACATGGTAAGAGGATTGGTTCCTTCCATGGTCAGATGTAAGGGCTGAGCCATTCTGTCATGGTGAGAGGATTGGTTCCTTCCATGTTAGATATGAGTGCTGAGCCATTCTGATGTGACTGTAAGATTGGTTCCTACATGATCAGAAATAAGCGTTGATTTCCATTCTTGGAATGGAGGTTCCTATTCAGTTACCAGGAATACTTTGTATAGGATTGAGGGCCTTTCTGATATGACTGTAAGATGTAGTCTTACATGATCAAATGTGAGTGCATGGCCATTCTGATGTGATTGAGGGATTGGTTCGCACTTGATCAGATATAAGGGCTATTGCCATTCTTGGAATGGAGGCACCTGGTCAGTTACCAGGTAGATCAGTATGGGACTGGGGGCCATTTTGATATGACTATAGGATTGGTTCCTATTTGATTAGATGTGATTGCACGCCCTTTCGAACATGCATGTTAGATTGGTTCCTCGCATGTGTTGGATGTAAGTGCAGATCCCTTTCGAACATGCATGTTGGATTGGTTCCTCGCATGTGTTGAATATAAGTCCAGAGCCTTTTTGAACATGTATGTTGGATTGGTTCCTTGCATGTGTCAAATTTAAGTGTAGAGCCCTTTTTAACATGTACGTTGGATTGGTTCCTCGCATGTGTCAAATGTGAGTGCTGGGCCTTTCTAATAGGGTTGTGGGATTGGTTCCAACATGGTCAGATGTGAGTGATGGGTGTGCCTTTCTGATATGATTATAGGATTGGTTCCTACATGATCAGATATAAGTGTTGGGCAGGCCATTCTGAATTAGGGTCAGATATAAACACTGAAGAAGACCTACATGGAGGCTAGGCCTACAACTAGCATGAAAAAGGGTTGGCTGTGTAGAAATTCCTATGATGAGAAGAATCATGAGATAGCACTTGTGACAATGATCCAGCAGTGATGGTCCAAATCGAGTGATGATCCAGATTCAATAATGGTGTTGCAGTTATGATGATCCAGATCCAGTGATGATGATCTAGATCCAGTGATGATCCAGATCTTGATGAAGATGACTTGAAGATGAAGATGACTCGAAGATAGATATGACTTGAAGGTGAAGATGACGCGGAATCGATGATGATCTAGATGATATAGAGAATAAGACTTGTACTAATAAATTGTGTCAAGAAAATACCTTCCTAGTTAAGAGGGAGTGTTGATGAAATTGTAACTTTAGAATGTATTCATCTATATATCTTATGTATTGTACCCCGATGTTTATTCCGGGATGTGTCTGTAATGTATTTGAGTCATGTCATACCCTGATTTTTATTCCAGGATGTGTCTGTAATGTATTTGAGTCATGTCATACCCTGCTGTTTATTCCAGGAATATTGTGTAATGTAAACAAGTCATGTCAAGTCATTGTGGGTAACCCTCCTATTGGTCAAGGGTTAAAGTCCCCACAGTTATTGGGCCCTAGGGTTATTAGAATATCCTAGAGAATTTGACCCTAGGTGAGTCATTGTAAGTCGGTGTTATAGCTGATTTTACCACACCGAGTGAATCACACTTTATGGCCTTCCCCTATCCCTCTGTAGACTCCTTAGACCCCTTGTACCATTTTTTGTCCTTTGATGTTTCCTAGACCATCCCTAAAAACATGTGAAAATTGCTATACGTGACTTTTAAACCCCTTATCACATATATATGCAGGTTTGACCTCTAAAACCATGTACATCGGGATGTGTACAAAATCCAAATCCTTTTGGAGTTTTCCTTGACATGGATCTGACTCACTTGTCTCCTGGCCTTCCATATGCCTTGAGATCGCTCGGATTCAACCTTTCATTACCCTATTGAGAAGCTATATAAGGAACCCTTTGGATACATTGAAGGCATAAGAGAATTGAGAGCAAAGAAATTACAGTTTGTTGTTGCTGGAACTTGTGCTTGAGTTTGCATCCCTTTGTCCCTTGGAGCACTTTGGTGTTCTTCCAAAGCTTGCCTTTTTCTTGTAAGCTTGCTATCGAGAGATGGAGGATTGAGGTGGTGGAGGCCCAAGTGGGGGATTCAGTTTTTTTCGATTCTCAGATGTGCCGACAGAGGTTGTATTTATTGTAATCTATGATTGTATATTAATAGAAATATCTTTTCCTGTCCAATAATGTATGTTTGAATGAATATTTTATCCATGGAAGATTTCAAATTCTTATACATTGTTGATTATATATTCTAGAGTAGATCTAACACCAATATATATAGTATGCTTGTCTTGTTTACTTGTTGTTGAGGAAGTGATTCATCAATTCAAGCTGAAGTTGGAAAGCTCAACAGGGATCTACTTCAACCGTCCGGAATAAGGTACGAGGTCTGATCTTTTAGTGTTAGATATTTGATTTCTCTTGCATATTGGAAAGGATTGATTTCTAGAGTCCAGCTGTCTATTGTGGTACCCCAAGCCATAGGAATTTCTCTTTGTAAAAGAATTGGCAACTCTGTTAGGGAAGTTCCTTATTTTTATTTGGGGTTTGTGGGCACAATGGGCTTAATATTCTTGACTTGCGCTTTGTTTCTCCTTTTTTTTTTTGTTGCATTCTATAGGATGTTCATCCATTGACACTCCCCTTTATTGGTTTGACCCTTGGCCTACTTTTTACCACTTCCATTTTTGTATACGTAGGTTTTTGGCTAAAAGTCACGTACATACGTGGATTTTTGGCCAAAAGTCGCGTATACATGCAGGTTTTTGGCCAAAATCCGTGTAGACATGCAACATTTTGGCCAAAAGTCGCATATATACTTAGTTGTTCTTTAAACAATTGCGTACATCCTCCCTTTTGGTGATTTTGATGTTGTGAGAATTTCTTGGGTTGGTTGTGAGTGTGGTTGGGTCTTCCTTGGGTCTGATGTTGTCTGTTGGATGCTTATTTTGTGACCAGAGACCACTTTTTCATTGATTTTTCTTTGAAAGTAGTTTTAGTCATTTATCCTTTTTGTTTTTCCATTAGTGCATTAGTCTTTTTGTCTCAGTGTCTTGTTGGGCATGTGTTTTGCACTTGTTGCAAAGACTGAGAGTTTTAGATGCATTTTATTGCATTTTTCATTCTTTTATATTGAAAAATACAAGGTAGTTGCTTTTTTTGCATATGGATTTGAGGAGGTACTTGCATTGAATTACTTGGATGAGAGTTTTATTTAGGCTGTCATATAGGAAGGATTGCATTGACATTCGGAAAGGAATATATATTTATGCATCTCATGTAGTGGCATACCCTATTTTTCATTTGACAAAGATGGCACTTAGAATTGTTTATTAAGGTGTGCATATTTCTTTCACTACTGAGTCTTCATATCCTTAGTTGCATGACCATTTCCCTTTGAGTAATTACAACCAATTAAAATCAATGCATAATAAAATGAATTACACTCTTTTCTTTTATAGGGTGCACCAACAAGATTAGGTTTTAGGGTGTTGGAATAGTTCATTGTGAGAAAATTCTCCAAGACCACTAAACAACAACATGTATGTGTTTGTCCAGGTGAGAGTGTGAAATTCCTTGGTATAATTAGTGTTTCTCAAGATCCTCCTCTTACAAGGGAGTTAACCACGAGGCAGTGTGAGCGGTTATTGATTGGGATGACCCCTAGTCATAACTGAGTAGCACTGGAGATATTTCTAGGATTGTATTCGTATCTGGGGTCTCTTTCAGGAATTTCAGGATTTTATAACCTACCCATACTGTCGATCCCGCCTGTGACTGTCCACCTGAGAATTGGTTATATTGGGGTGACCTTAGTTGCCTTACCTAGGTTATCATAGGGGGTACTTGCAGAGGTTGTTTTGTAGGTGTCTCGGCCAGGTAGAGGTAGGACATCATAGTCACTTTATGTGTTGAAGCTGAGGGCCACTATAATTGGTTATGTACCTCCATTTGTAGTGTATGGGAGTTTTGAGCCTCTCCTAGGTGAGACATACCTGCTGCATTCGAGAGCTCACATATCCTCCCTTTGGTTTGCTTGTATTTTGGCTGTATATTTTCTTAGGAGTGTGCTCTTTGTGCGATAGTTGGCCTTTGGGATCATGGTTACTTGAGTTTGTTTATGCTCTCTTGAGTTCAGATCCTTTTATTTTTGGCATGCCTGGTATCCTGTCACTCATCCTTGGTCCTAGTATAGACCCCAGTGTCAGAATTGGGGGCATAACAACCCCTTACCATGCTCATATATTTGGGAATGGTCATATTCCATCCTCTACTCCATTTGTGAAGTATTTTTATTCCCTTTTCTCAGTATTTACATCAGTGGTCACCCTCATGAGGGTGGTGGTGGATGCGTGAATGTTGGGTCTACACCTTACTCTCCTTTTTATGTCCCATCATTCACCACATTGTTTCCTTTGGGTGTAGTTGTCATGATCATTCCTCCTTATATCCTATAGTTTGGATTCTTTATTGACTATTTTGGGTTGTCTTGGAATAATGTGGTTGTCATGTAGGGTCCAGTTTTTGTACACTCTCTCTGAGGTTTCAACCCATTCATGCTTATCACAGGTATCATGTCTAAACTGGCATATAGGTTAGTATTTTGCATGACCTTAAGATTGTTTCATTTTAACCTTAGGTACAAACTTATTCCATGGTATCACAGAACCTTCATGCTATTGTTAAAAGTGGTACTATGTGAATGGTAGAGCTTTCCTATACATGGGTGTCCTAGTTAGCTCCCCTTTGCATTTTGTACCCATGCTGTGAATCCTCTCTTAGGTATGGGAGTCCCTTTTAGTCCCGCCATGTCCTTGAGAAAGAGCCTCATACTCCTCTTGAACTTTATGCGGGCATTTCCTTGGGACTCCCCTATGTCAAGTTGTAATTGCATTATCATGAGCTTTTCCTACCTCATTGAGCCTTATGCCGGCTTCCCTGAATTTGAGTATCAGACATATAGCCCGAGCTTGTCTCGTGTCTAGCCACACAGAGACATTTTATATATATCCTTTGCAGCTTGATTCCCCATTTTACCAGGAGGGGACTTTCCCTCGAGTGTCGCTATCCTACACATGTATCCTTGCATTGAGCATAGGTATGTTCCACTACTTGGAACTAGTTTGTTTTCCCATATGACACTTGTCTCCTCCTAGTTTGTAACTATAAAGCAATTTTATTCTTTTTCAAGCTTTCCAAATATTTGAGAAAGTCCAGAAAAAATTTAAAAAACCAAAAAGCTGGACAAGGAAATATGTATATCACATCCATTGGTTGGGTTTATAGTTTGACTTTAGGAGCTGTACTCATTTATATGAGCTTATCTCAATCGACTGGTTAAGCTTCCAGTCACCATGGAGCCTCTGTCAATGTATCCCGTGTCATAGATATGTCCCTATTTTGTATATCGAGTCTATGTTGCCTTTATTCAGTCACCATTTGTCATTATGCTCTTGTTCAAAGGAAGTTGAAACCTGAGTCAGCCATTCCTCAGTTATATTGACTTTGCATGTCTGTAAGTCCTGGTGCAGTTACTGGTTCATGCACCTTATGATCGATTCCTTCCACATTATATAGCTTTGATGAGTACCTCGTGTTAGATGATGGGGGATGCCTTAATGCCCTCTTTCCAGCGGATTTCATCCCATTGACTTCAGATCATTTATTTTGGGATAGGAATCTAGAGTCATCTTTAAGTGCCTTGAGACTTCCAGTCATCAGTGGCAGGTTCTCTCACCATCGACAGTTTTTGGGAATACATCAATGTCCCCTAATTGATGGATCCTCTCAAGTGTTCGACCTCAACACAGTGATTCACACTTGTTAGTTTGCACTCTAGTAACTTGATTCCCATTATCATTATCGGTGGGTGATCTCCCATTTGTTAATGGTATACATCAATGACTGGTAATCAGATGATGGACTACTATGTTCGACCTCAACACCTCTATTCACATAGTAGGACTTGTACTCATAGCGGTTTGTGTAGAAGACCTTCCATATTGGTGGCATCTCTTATACGATACCTCCTTGATCATGCAAGTGTTCATGAGATTTCATCTCTTGTGACTTGATTCCAGTGTGTGTCAGACATTTCCAGCCATTATGGAGATCTTGATCTCTTATATATCTTCAAATTTCATGGAGATCATGATCCTTTATATATCTCCATCATGGAGATTCTGATCTATGTATATTGTATGTGGCAATGGCCACTTATGTCATATTTTGTATCATGCCTATTCATGACCATTGTACTCTTATGGATCTGGGACTGCTATATGTATTTGGAGTTATGTACAGAGTTGTATCATTGTACTATTCTGATTGGGTGGCTGGTATTCCATTTGGGATTCATCATCACTCCACTTCTCGGATGGACTTATAATGTATTTTAACTATCGTATGACCCCTCTGACCTCACACATTAGGGGGCATATGTTATAGTTGATTTTACCACACCAGGTGAATCACACTTGTATGGCTTTCCCTTGTCCCTCCATAGACTCCTTAGACCCCTTGCACCATTTTTTGTCATTTGATGTTTCCTAGACCATCCCTAAAAACATGTGAAAATTGCTATACGTGACTTTTAAACACCTTATCGTGTATATACGCGGGTTTTACCTCTAAAACCGTGTACATCAGGATGTGTACAAAATCCAAATCCTTTTGGCATTTTCCTTGACATGGATCTGACTCACTTGTCTCCTAGCCTTCCATATGCCTTGACATCGCTCGGATTCGACCTTTCATTACCCTATTGAAAACCTATATAAGGAACCCTTTGGATACATTGTAGGCATAAGAGAATTGAGAGCAAAGAAATTATAGTCCATTGTTGCTGGAACTTGTTCTTGAGTCTACATCCCTTTGTCCCTTGGAGAACTTTGGTGTTCTTCCCAAGCTTGCCTTTTTCTTGTAAGATTGCTATCGAGAGATGGAGGATTAAGGTGGTGGAGGCCTAAGTGGGGGATTCAGTTTCTTCGATTCGCAGACGTGCCGACATAGGTTGTATTCATTGTAATCTTTGATTTTATATTAATAGAAATATCTTTTCCTGTCTAATAATGTATGTTTGAATGATTATTTTTTCCATGGATGATTTCAAATGCTTATACATTCTTGATTATATATGCTAGAGTAGATCTAACACCAATATATATAGTATGCTTGTCTTGTTTACTTGTTGCTGAGGAAGTTATTCATCAATTCAAGCTGAAGTTGGAAAGCTTAACGAGGATCTACTTCAACCGTACAAAATAAGGTATGAGGTCAGATCCTTTAGTGTTAGATATTTTATTTCTCTTGCATATTGGAAAGGATTGCTTTCTAGAGTCAACTTGTCAATTATGGTACCCCAAGCCATAGGAATTTCTCTCTATAACTGTCAAGGAAATAGTCCCCACCATTGTGTTAAGGATAAACCTCCTTGTTGGTTGGAGGAGGAAAAGTCCCCACAAGTTGTGGGGCACTAGGGTTATTAGACACTCCTAGAGATGTCAGCTCTAGTAAGTAATTGTTAAGTGAGGCCGACATGTCGGAGTGGGTTTCAAGTGAATGAAAGAATATAAATAGAGAGTCAGCCTCTCTATTTATTACACACACACACTCACTCATTGGGGCGCATGAGTGAGAGGAGACGTTGTTGGGACAAGAGAGAGACTACTATTGTTGGGAGATCATCTTTATGTTTTTGGGTTTTACTTTTGGTGCTGATTCTATCTCTGAGGAAGTTGTGGGGTTTTCTCATTTATGGTTTCCTCGAGGAAAATTCTTTGTGTCTCTTGTCTCTTGTGTTTTATTGCTATGCATGTTATTCTCTCAGTTAAAGATCCTAAGATCATAATTCTATCTTGAATGATAAAAATCTAACACTATCAATAATCCATGTATCTTCTCTAGGTGTTATAGACCCAGAGAGTGCAGAGAATAACACATATTATTCTACTTCTTCACCTTTAGTTTTCTTTTGAGGTATTTATTCATTCTCATATTCATCTAGATGAGCATGATGTATTTTGTTGTTGTTGTTGTTGTTCTTCAATGATGGGCATTCTCTAGCAATATTTCATGTCTTATGACGGTTGTAGCATTCATACTTTGAGTAATCCTTCTTCTTCATTTTCTTCCTTTTCTTCTTTGAAGGCCTTCAGTTACTCCTTTTGAATTTTGATTGATTTTTTTTCTTAGTATGGGTAGATAGAGCTTGATCATCTTCTCTGAGAAGAGCTTCTCAATTGGCTACTCTATATTCTTCTTGTATGCAATCTTCCCATACTATGTCAAACATCATACTTTCTTTTCTGGCACACAGGGTTTCGATGAATGAGCCCCAAGGTCTTGTGAGGCCATTGAGAGAAGTCATAGCAAATTCATCCTCATAAATATTATCTCCAATATCATTTAGCTTCTCTTTGATCTGGGAGATCCTTGTGAAGTAATCTTGAACAGATTCTCCTTTTCTCGGCTTAGTGCCCTTCAATTGATTTCTTGGATTCATCTTTCTGTTGATGTTCTTTCCTTCATACATTCTGGAAAGTGCATCATACATTTTATTAGTTGTATTCTTCGATGACATTTGAGGGATCAAGTGATCCTTAATGGAATCAACAATGATCCTCGTTGCTTTGATTAGGTCTTGTTCATGTGTCTCCTTCGCTTCATCTTCTTCAGGTTCTGCAATATCATTCATGATGTAATTCTCAAGACCATTCTCGTTCATAATGAGGCCAATCCTATACTTCCAAGCTAGGAATTTTTCTAGGCCTTCCAATTTGTCCTCAATATTAGTGCTTGGGGCCATCTTGACCAATAAGTCACTCAAAAATGAAAATTATCAAAATAGGAGTTTGACCTTACAAGTAGATGCACTTGGAGCAGGCGATTTGGTTGGTCCAACTACTTTATAGAGATCCCTAATCTTTAGTCCTTGAATCCTACTTGCAAATTTGCAGCACTGCATCTTTTCTGGTTCTGGTTTGCTGTAGTTTTTTTGGCTCACTGCCAAAAAAGGGTTTGGATTTCCCAGATATCTAGCCACCCAAAAAATTCGATCTAGGGCTCAATATATGTGCTCTGGGAGGGAACAAATTTCTATGCAAGCAGATATTCAATCCTCCAACTTTTGCAGAAACCCTAATTTCTTCTGGAGAGAGAGGAGGGGGGATTTCACCTTGTGAAAGCTGCTATAATCAGGTTAGCTCTGATACCATGTTAAGTTTTCATATACTAGAGTAGATTCCAATCATTAGAGGAAATTTCAACTCAAAATGGGCCTCCTAAAATGAACTAATAAATCAATAGTTAAAATAATAAAATAATATTTATTAATTTTGGAGGAAGAAACGAAAAAAACTACTTTTTTGTTTGTATTTTTGACATATCTCCATGTGTTTTTACTCAAATTTCGATTGGGAGAGCTCGTTGGACGTGGAATTAAAGTCCAAATCCAATGAGTACCCACTTGACATACTTTTGATGGACCCTGCTACCCAAAAAAATAAGAAATACATGAAAAAATAGAATGATGACATTATCATTCCATTTTTTCAAGTATTTCTTATTTTTGGGGTAGCGGGCTCTATCAAAAGTATGCCGAGTGGGTACTCGTTGGATGTGGAATTTAATTCCGCATCCAACAAGCTCCCCCGATCGAAATTTGAGTAAAAACACAGGGAGATATGTCAAAAATACAAACAAAAAAAGTAGTTTTTTTTATGATACCTATCCTCAAATTTATATTAAAAAAGTGTTTAAGACCTATACGGTATTTCAAATTTAAAGCAATTTCATTGGCTAACACATGATGACATGGAATTTGAATAAAATTTAAAAGGCCCATTTTGACTTGAAATTTCCTCTAATGAGTATTCAATTCAAAATCACAACATCAAATCAAGAATCACTGATACAAACATAATCACAAGATAGATACCCTCAAGGGGAAGAAAACCCAACAAAAACTTCCTTTATATAAGATGTATAAAAGACAACCCCAGAAATAGTTGTTCTCCTCCTTCTGTTTAGTCTCTCTCTCTCTCTGCTATGTGCTACACAAGTGAGTGAGTTTGGTTTTGAAATAATAACCTAGCTCCTCTATTTATCCTAATTGTAAATTGACATTTTTCACTAGACAAGTCAGCCCCAATAAACTGTCTAGGACGACTTCACCTAGGAACACTCAAAACAGTATATTATATTATTAATTGGGGTACTAAATACCCAAAACAAGAGGAGGATTTACCTCATGACTCTATGATGACCAAATACAATAGTATCACCCTATTGAAGGAATAATAACATCTCCCTTGTGTTACATAAGTAATATACATTTAGAATATTCTTTGAAGTTACAATATTTTAACACTTAATGGAATTGTTCAAGAAGAAGTTTATGTAGAACAGCCACTTGGTTACATTGTGAAAGGTTGTAAAGACAAAGTGTATAAGCTGAAAAAGGCCTTGTATGGTCTAAGGTAAGATCCAGGATCTTGGTAAAGTATGATTGACTTCTACCTCATCAACAATGGTTTCAGGAGAAGAAACAATGATCCCACTCTGTATGTCAAAACATAGCAAAGTAAAATATTGATGGTATGTCTTTATGTTGATGACATGATTTAAAATATTATTTTGATGCTTGAAGTTTTTAGGACAACCATGAAAAGGGAATTTGAAATGACCGATCTATGACTGATGAAGTTCTTCCTTGGCCTGGAATTTAGTCAAACTGATAGGGTTATTTTTATCTGCGAGCATAAGTATGCTACTGATATTTTTGTAGATATTCAGAATGGATAAATGTAAACCAGCAGAAACCCCCATATCTATTGGCACTAAGCTAACCAAGAATGATGATGAATCAACAGTAAAAAATAAACTCTATAAACAAATGGTATGTAGTTTAATGTACTTGACTGCAACTAGACCTCATCTGATGTATGTTGTCAGTATTATTTCTATATTTATGGAGTCTCCCAAAGACTCTCACTAGAAAGTTGGAAAAAAAATTATGAGATATGTTGTAGGCACACTTGGATATCACATTTGGTACACTCATACAGGAGACAATATTCTCATAGATTACACTGACAATGATTTTGTAGGTAATCTTGATGATAGAAAAATCACATCAGGTTATGCTTTCCATTTGGCTACAAATTTGATCTCTTGGGAATCTTAGAAACAACCCATTGTGCGCATGTTTTCTGCAAAAGTAGAATATGTAGCATCCACCATAGAAGCTTGCCATGCAGTTTGGCTAAGAATACTTTTAAAGGATATGGGACACACTACAAAAGATCACACTTCTATTTTCTATGATAATAGCTCTGCAATATAGTTGTCTAAATAGAATGTATTTCATAGAAAAATAAAACACATTGACTCCTGCTATAATTTCATTCATGACTTAGTCAATGATGGCCAAATTTCTTTACTGTTTTGTGGCTCTAAGGAGTAGTTGGCTAACATGCTCACCAAAACATTGGGAACATCTACATTTGTATATCAAAGAGAACACTTAGGCATAGACATTGCTGAAGATGTACTACCAGTTGAGATTAAGGGGAGTGTGTTGAATAATGTAATCTCACATGTGGTTAGTTAGTGAGTTAAGTCACCCATGGTATTTTCCCATAGTATTGATACTATCTATTTCCTATTTATATTCAGTCTAATATTGAGAAGGCATTCCAATGCCCACTTGCGTGTTTCGTCTATTTCCTCCTTTGCTTTTTTTATTTAACACTAGTACAATATAATATCCGCCACTCCTATTCTTCTTCTGCGCTAGGTTTTCTTGATGCAAATGGAAATAATGAACATGTTTGGGTACACGGGCTACTCCCAAAAGACTGAACACCTTCAGCAACCACTTCACAAAAATAGATCATAGATCAACACACTGATGTTTGTCACGTGGTTAAAACCCTCGAGAGGGAAGCAGTCCACAGCCCTAGCCAAATAACTACTTGGAGCAATTTATTATGCAAACGAAAGAAAGTTACATATGAGATTCACATAATCGATCAACTAGCCAAGGACCCTCTATGCTCTTTAAATAGAGATCATAGACCGATCAGGTGTTAAGCCACAGATCAATGGTAGGTATGATCTAAGAGAAGTTGAACCGTCGGATCACTCTATGTCTAGAACATATCATGACCATCGAATTAGAATATTTACAAATGCATACTAATGCATACTAAAGAAACACACTTTTACCTAATGGATATATTACACAAGTTGATCTTAACTAACTCCTAAGTGTCTAAATATCCTAACATCCCCCCTTAAGAACAACTTGGGATAGGATTGAAGGATTTACAAAAGAGACACTATTAGGAGAAGGAAGGAGGCATTAGAGCCTATCCCCCCTTAAGGACACATTCCTGAACTCCTAACATAGACCGAATTTTAGAAAACTTCACTTCTGTAAGAGACTTCGTGAAGATGTCTACAACTTGATCATCTGTAGGGCAATAGAGCACTTCAATAACACGATCATGAACAAGATTTATGATGAAGTGCATGTGTAGCTCAATGTGTTTGCTGCGTTGATGTAGAACTAGATATTTGGCAAGCTTGATGGCACTTTGATTGTCGCACCAAAGTGGAGTAGGATTTTGCTGCTCGAATCCAAAATCTGAAAGGATCTGTCGAAGCCACAAAGCATCCTGACTGGCATTAACTGCGACTCGATATTCTACTTTTGCTAAAGAAAGAGCAAGATCTTGTTGTTTCTTACAATCCCAAGTGACAGGTTTGGATTCGAGACTGAAAACATAACATGCATTAGACTTTCGATCATCAGGATCGCTGGCCCAATCTGAATCAGTGAAACCAACCAACAAAGGTTTCTCCCGTGTACTGTAAAGAATCCCAAACTGAATTGTACCTCGAATATATTGAAGTATTCTTTTTGCTGCTTTATAGTGAATTTCATGAGGAGTTTTCATATAATGGGAATCACGACCAACGAAAAAGGAAACATCAGGATGGAAATGAGTCAAGTATAAAAGAATACCAATAAGCTAACGATACAAGGTGGCATCTACTTCAGGGGAAGTACAAGTGGCAGAAAGTTTGACTCCAGACTGGAAGGGAGAAGGGGTTGGTTTACAATCTTCCATGTGGAAGCGACGAAGAAGGTGACAAGGATACTTATATTGGGAAAGAAAGATTCCTTCTTTGGTTTGCAAGACTTGGAGACCAAGAAAATAATGCAAATTTCCTAAGTATGACATTTCAAAATTTTGCTTAAGACTAGATTTCACTTGGGTTATAAGTTTAGGGTCACTACCAGTAAGGATAAGATCGTCAACATAAAGAAAAAGTATGATGAGATGGTTTCCTACTTTCTTTGTATAGACATTGGGGTCAGAATGGCATCTAGAAAAACCAGTGTCAAGGAGAAATCTATCCATTTTGGCATACCAAGCTCTAGGAGCTTGCTTAAGGCCATATAAGGATTTATTAAGGAGACAAACAAGGCTAGAGTTATCCTGAACATATCCAGGAGGTTGTTCCATGTAAATTTACTCCTATAAATCACCATGTCAAAAGACAAACTTGACATCCATTTGATGGAATTCTCGGTTATGTAAGGCTGCAAGGGAAAGAACAAGGCATATGGAATTCATTTTTGCTACAGGGGCAAAGGATTCATTGTAGTCAATACCTTCAACTTGGGAAAAATCTTTGGAAACTAACCTTGCCTTAAGTCTTTCAACACTTCCATTTGATGCATACTTAGTTCTGTAGACCCATTTACATCTAACAAGTTTTCTTCCTTTTGGAAGAGGAACAAGATACCAAGTATCGTTTGCCATTAAGGAACAATATTCTTCATCCATAGTTGCATCCCAATCTGGATTTTCTGAAGCTTCCGCAAAAGTTTCTATATCATGATTCTCAGAAACTTGAGCCAAAAGAGAAGAGGCTCATTGAAACTCAGAATGTGTTCGACATTGATCTCTAGGATCACCAGCTGCTTCACATGTTGAACGGACCGATCGAGGAAGCATTGGTGCTGGTGCAATTGGAGTAACATGAGTAGGTGGAGGTGGATTTTCATCCTCATTGTCATCATCAGAAATTGGAGTTGGAAACCTATCAAGGAAGCTGCAAGAAGAAGAAGAAGAAGAAGGCACAATCGCTGAATCAGGCTCACAGGCCAAAGATGGCACACCCGACAAGTTAGTCTCAGAGGCCAAGAGATTTTCATCAAATTTAACATCTATTCTAATGATTATGTCATGAGAATGTGGATGAAGAAGTCTATAACCTTTTACATCTTCAGAATATCCAACAAATATGCACTTTTCACTTTTAGGCTGCAATGCATTCCATTTTTCATCCGAAATGTGAGCCCATGCTTCACAACCAAACACACGAAAGTGACTTACATCTGGTTTAATTTTACTCCATGCTTCTTCTAGTGTTATACCCTACAAAACTTTAGTGGGTGTGTGATTAAATATGTAATTTGCACAATTTATGGCCTTAGCGTAAGATTGAAGACTTAGTCCTTTAGATTGGATCATATAATTCGCCATTTCTTTTAAAGTGCAGTTCTTTCGTTCAGCTACGCCATTTTTTTGTGGTGTATATGGAATAATGTGCTATTGTTGGATTCCTTGTGCAGTGCAAAATGTAGTGAACTTGTTGTTAACATATTCTCCTCCATTGTCAGATCTTAACTTAATAACTTGATGACCAGATTGTTTTTCAACAAGGGCCTTGTAGGCCAAGAACATGTTAAATACTTCGCTCTTAAGTTTTAGGAAGTAAACCCAGGTGCGTCTGGAGTAGTCATCAATGAAAGTTAAGAAATATTTGAAACCAGAAAAGGAAGAAGATGGAAGAGGGCCACACAATTCATTATGCACAAGCTCTAAGGGAACCAAGGCATTCCAAGAGGCACGTTTGTCAAAAATGTCTCGATGATGTTTTTCGAGTACACAACCGGAACAAACACCATCCTTGCAAGATACCATCGGAAGGCTAGTCACCATATTGTCTTTACATAGTTGTTGCAATGAGTGATAATTTAAGTGACCAAATCGCTCATGCCAAAGTTTGCTCAAGTTATCACTATGAGCAACAAAAACTGAAGGAAAAGGTGATGACCCAAAGTTGTTAAATTTGTACAACCTGGTAATATCATCAACAGTTCTAATAGCAAGGACATTTTGAGGATTTTTAAAACCCTTGATTACAACTTGGTGAGGTGTAAACGTCATAGTTTTACCTTCACTTGAATGAGTGATTTGATAGATTGATAACAAATTGCAGGAAATTTTTGGAACACATAGTATATCACTGAAAAGACCATTTTCTACTGGAACTATTCCATATCCTACAATACTTAGAGATCTATCATCACCAACAAATAGTTGTTTGGTGTTACGTTCATGCATAGTAGAAAAGATGGCTTGATCCTTAGCCATATGATAAGATGCTCTAGAATCAATGAGCCATTCATTTGAAGTAGAAGAAGAAGATGCAGTATAAGAGTAACCAGAAGCACAAAGTGCATGTCCATGAGAGTTGGATTCTGAAGACGAATCTAGGCTGATGTGGTGCTTTTTCATTGTTGCTTCCAAGGCTGCCATCTTCTTAAAACATTTAGATTCATCATGATTATCTTTCCCACAAAAATTGCAATGATGATCAGCTTTCTTTCCTTTTTGCTTGGAGCCTTTATCATTTTTTGAAGGAGGAGATGATTGGTAGGGTTTGGGACCCTTGTTGTTTGGCTTATTATTGAGAAAATTTTGTTTCTTGGGAGGCTTGGACTTTTCTTTCTGTTGGGAGAATAAGGCTTTCCCAGATGTATCTGTATTGTTAATTATTCCAAGATAAATGATCTTATCTTGCTCTCTAATTAAGAAATCACAAAAGGATTCAAGGCTAGGCTCTTGATAGCTAGCTGCAATCAAGGATTCTTTCATGGAATAGAATGTAGATACAAAAATAGAATATGCAGGTCCAAGTTTTGAAAGAATATGATAAATACATTGTTTGTCTTCTTTCTTAATATTGCATTCAGTAGATAATAGTCTAAGAGTTTTATACTTAGATAAATAGTATTGAATGCATAAAAAATCATTTGGATTCAAGGAAATCAACTCATTCTCAAGTTGATGATGCCAAATTTCATTGTGTGTATCAAACACAGATTCCAACTTTTCCTAAGCTTTATCAGGTTCATCAGTTTCAGATATGTGGAATCGCAAATCAATAGAGATTGACATCCCAATCAATCCACGAGCTTCATCACATCTATTTTCCCATTTAATTTTCTTATCATCATCAGTGAGTTCTGTTTCTTTCCCTGAGGTTATCCTGAAAAGTCCCCTACTTCATAGAACATCTTCCATACGAGATTTCCATGAGAAATAGTTAGAACTTGTAAGTATAATATCACAAGGGGTGGCCATACTGTAAAATAATGGCTAAAATAATAGAAACTAATTGTCTAGATGCAATGACGTCGAAAAAATATGTGGTTTTTAAAACAAATGGCACTTAAAACTGATTCTGGATGATGAAGTTATGCTTGATCAAAGAAAGTGTTGAAGATGTCCCCAGTAGTGATGTGGTAGATATTAACTTGACCAACTAAAAAAAGAATCCCCCTCTTCCCATGATCAACCTTTGACAATCACTTTTACAATAAAGTTGCTTTGAAGTGAATCATTTTTGTAGAATAAGTGATGTTCACTTTTACAATAATGTGACTTTTAAATAGTGTGGCAATAAATTAAAAGACTTAAGTGACTCACTTTTATTTTATTTTATTTATGTGAGATGCACTTTTACAATAAAGTAACTTGAAAATAGAAATTGCATGCACTAAAAAGTAGCTTGATAAGACTTGAACTCAAGACTTACCAAGGTGTAAAGAAACTTTGGACCAAGTGAGCTAAGTTTAAAAGGTACGCAAAAGCATGGAAAGAGGAAGTTTTTTTTTTTTTTTTACTCTTCTCTCTCGTTTTTCGAGCTTGCTTTCTTTTCCTGCAAATCACAAAAAAAAATGAAAAATAAAAACAAAAAAACTTTTCCCACACATTGGGGTTAGATCTTGGTTAGATTACCCGGAAAGTCTATGTTTTCAAGTTTTCTCCTTGTTTCTGATTTTTTGTGATCGCACAAGGTGCACGACAAAGAGCATATGTAGCCGAGAAGACAAGAAAAAAAAAATTTCCCTCACTGTTTCTGATTCACCGCGATTGCGAAAGGTGCACGGCAAAGAGCATATGCAGCGAGGGAAGGCAAAAATTTGAGACTAAAACAAAACAAAAAAATATCAAATAATAAAACTGATAAAATATGAGAGATTTTAGAAAAACAAATATGTCACTATAACATTATACCTTCAAATTTGTCGAAATGGGTGTTTCTGGAACAAACAGAAACAATTTTCGGTGAAACAAAAACTATTTTCTAATGAAAACAGTGCTTTGGACACAATGGAATAGCTCCCACAAGCCAAAAATGTACATAAAATCTAGAACCAGAAACCCTTTCAAAGTTTCAGCAACACCGATTCCAGATCTAAATCAAAACCAAAAGCGTCTCTTCATAAAAGCTCTGATACCATGTTCGGGTACATAGGGTACTCCCAAAAAATGGAACACCTTTAGTAACCAATTCACCCAAATAGATCACATATCAACACACCGATTTTTGTCAGATGGTTAAAACCCTCAAGAGGGAAAGAGTCCACGGCCCCGGCCAAATAGCTACTTCAAGCAATTTATTATGCAAAAGGAAGAAAGTTACATATGAGCTTCTCATAATCGATCAACTAGCCAAGGACCTTCTATGCTCTTTAAATAGAGATCATAGACCAATCAGGTGTTAATCCATAGATCAATGGTAGGTATGATCTAAGAGAAGTTGAACCGTCGGATCACTCTATGTCTAGAACATATCGTGACCATCAGATTAGAATATTTATAAATGCATACTAATGCATACTAAAGAAACACTTTTTTACCTAATAGATATATTACACAAGTTGATCTTAACTAACTCCTAAGTGTCTAAATATCCTAACAGAACGTAGTGTGGTGAGCTAGTACAATATAATATGTTTTTAGCACCGCAGAATAAATATTTGGAGGTTAAAATGTTGGCAAACCAGAGTTTGAGGTTCTAATGGTGTTACAAAATGAACAAAATAAGTTAAAACTTCTTTGTATTAAAAAACCAAAGCTTTTGGAGGTTAAGAATGTTGAAAAACCATAGTTTTAACAATATAGACCCATGGACTCGATGACAAAGTCACTGGCTCTTTGTGGCTATGTTAAGCCCTTATTGATGACACATTACACCATATAGTGTGGCACATTACCCTATATATTGTGGTGCATTACGTATTATGTATGTAGGCTTGGGTATAATAGTTGGTTTATTAGTTGTTATTGTACACCATTATTTCCTATATATAGGAAGGAGATATTCTCATTTATATCATCATATCATCTTGTATTGTCTTGTACATTGTGTAAGGAGGTTCCTCCCTCGAAGATAATTCATATTTATCTTTGATATTCATATTTTAGGCATGGATTAATAAATTATTGTCTATTTCTGCTCATTTTATGCTATATATGGGATTTGGTTGCATAACATTTGGAATCAAAGCTCTCTCCTCTCTCCTCGAGACTAGCTTTTGGAAAACGAGCCAACTTGGAAATTTCTATACAACTTTTTTTCTACAAGGAATCAGAGATCTAGGTTAAAAATCCACTTCCAAAATAGGCCGAAATATCTCCAACAACAAATTCAAATCTTGATCCATTATAGATTCAGATATAATTACAGAGGAAGCGAGGGTTGTTTACTAGTCCTACAGTTAGTGTAAAACAGGCTTTCTTGGGAAAAAGGTCATATCTAAGGATACAAAGATCCAAATCGACTGAGACCAGTTGCATATGAAATAATATGGACCAGTTTATGTGTGGTAGAAGTTTCATATACAAAGACAAAACAGTGGACACGTGGATTATATTACAAGTTTGATATTTCAGATAGGCCAAAAATGAGACGTTTTGGTATATTTGCAATAATGTTTTGTTGGCTCATCCAAATTAGATCAGATATGTGGAATTAAAAAGAGAAAATACAAAGGTACCACAAAATTAATTTTCATCATCAGAAGAGTCACGATTCAAATTTTAATTCAGTTACAACTCGTCCCTAAAACAACCTTCGAATCAGTTATTGAAAAAGGTCTACCTTTTTGCATTTGAATAACTTTTAGTATAAGGATATATTTGTGGTAAGAAATAGGGTGTGATATTGTTAAAAATTCCACCAAAAGAAAGTGGAAAGAATAACACTCCACTCAAACCCCCAGAGGGTGCATCCTCAACCTATGAGCAAATGGAAGACATTTCTTTTAGAGTGTCCAAGTTGGAAGATATGATTAAAGAAAGTGTGAAAATTGATGACTTTGCTAAATTAGAGAAGAATATGGCTAATAAAGAGGATCTCAAAGGGATGGCTAGTAATGAAGATATTTAAGCCTTGAATTTTATCAAGGATATCAAACATAACTTTGTTCTTTTGCTATCTACTCAAGAAGAGGATAAGGAGGAACAAGATGACTTATTCCAGTCATGTAATTTGGATAAAATTGAAAAACAATTGGAGAGTAGGAATTCAGAGTCCTCAAAAGTTGATGATTCAATACAACATCATAGGTTCAATTCAGGTCCAAGAAACTACTTTATCCCCAAGATTGACATGCAAAATTTTGATGCAAAGGACCCAATCATGTGGATTTTTCATATGGAGCAATTCTTTGATCTACACCAAGTTCCCACTATGTGAAAGGTAATTATTGATCCTTGTATTTAGAACATGATTAGTTTGTATGGAACTAATGGCTGTGTGACCATAAAAAAGAGTCTATTATATCTTGGTCTATATTCATCGAAGAATTCATTACACATTATGGGGATATAAATAGAAACACCTTCTTTAGTAAATTGGTAAATCTCAAGAAAGAAGGGTCAGATACAGATCACATCAAGCAATTTCAACAGCTAAGTCTCAAAGTGAAGAATATTTCAGAAGATAATTTATTATATCTCTTTATTGGAGCCTTTAAAGATAACATTCAAAATGAGGTGCATCTCTTTGAACCATCATCGCTAGAGAAGGATTTCATGATGGCAAGGAAGGTTGAAAATAAAAATATGGCAATGAATACTAGAAAGGGCTTCTCCAACACATATAGATAAAATAATGCTCCTTCTCCTAAACCACCACAAAGGTCCACACCCCAACAACTAGATGAAAGAAGAGAAAAATGATTATGCTTTAATTGTGATAGAAAGTATAGTAAGGGACATAAGTGTACTGAGAATAAATTATTCTACACAAATTATGAAGAGGAAGAATGAAAAGAAGAGGAACCATCTCAAGAAGACGTGACTTGAAAATAAATAGAAGAAGATAATTTATAGTAAATTACTCCCACCATATCTTGTCATGCATTGGATGGAATTAGCACTCCTCAAACTCTCAAGATAGAAGGATACAAAAAAAAAGAAGGTAATCGGTGACAAGATACCAGTTCAAACGATGTTACCAGAACTTGACGAGGAAGGAAAAATCATCTTGGGGCCTAGAAGAACTTACCCATATAAGATTCAACATGGGAAGATGAGTCCTTTATACAACAAAATCTAGAACTACTTCATCATTGAGGGCACCACTTTTTGAAGGGGAAGGGCATGTTAAGCCCTTAATGATGACACATTACACCATATAGTGTGGCACATTACCCCCTATATTGTGGTGCATTGCATATTATGTATGTAGGTTTGGGTCTTAGAGTTGGTTTATTAGTTGTTATTGTACACCATTATCTCCTATATATAGGAAGGAGATATACTCATTTATACGATCATATCATCTTGTATTTTATTGTACATTGTGTATGGAGGTTCCTCCCTTGAACAGGATTGATATTTATCTTTGCTATTCATCTTTTAGGTGTGGATTACTCTCTTATTGTCTATTTCTGCTCTTTTTATGCTATATCTGGTATTTTGTTACATAACAGGCTATATGAAGCATAATTACTTAAAAGGTTTCTCACTTAGAAGATAAAATTGTTATAGATTATTGAATCAATTGAAACTAAATCCAGGAAAACAACATAACATAAGATTAGGCCCGAAAAACAACATAACAACAGATTGAATCATAGAGAAAAAAAAACAAAAGATAGAGGGGAATGGGTTGGTTAATATCTGAACAAAGGCCAATCAATATTGGCTTTGGAAGAATTTAATATTTATGTTATGCTTTTTTAAGATTTGAGAAATGGATCCTAGTTTTATTCTGTAGCGCTAAAGACATATTATATTGTACTAGTTTTATTCTGCAACACTAAATACATTACTTATGTCTTTGGCACTACAGAATAAAACTAGTACAATATAATGTATCTTGTAGGCTAGAAGAAGGTAGATAGCTTACTCCTAAATAAATATATAAGCTCGCCACACGAAATTCATTCCTAACATTCGCATCAAGTAATCCTACTGCAAAGAAGAACATGAGTTGTGGGCTAATTTTTTGTGGCAATTTTTTATAACACCCTTCTCTTCTTCAATACATGAAATATTTGAAACATTTCTATGTAACATGTTTATATGTTTTTGATGATCTTGAAGAAGCTTTCTATTATATATGATCTATATGAACTCATTCTTAAGGTGAATACGTGGCTTTATCAGAAAGTTTGGATTTTACATTATTTATTTTTAAAGGAAAAGTGATAAGCCAGGTAATTATGGTAATGGAGAAAGATATAACCCTCACGTTCAGTAGGCCTTGGTGCAAATCCTCTAGTAAATAGATTACCCCCCCAAAAAATTATTTTTCATAGACTCCAACCTCAATGCTCCTCAAGATTTGTCTTCAAGAAAGAATCTCATGGTAGAGAAAAAGGATGCTAGATGATGCCGCATCGTGGTGGAGTTGTTTGATGGTGAAAGATAAAGCACAGCTGTACGTATCCTTCTTTTGTGTTGTATTTTGACCAAATTTTGAAGAATTCAAAAATAAAAGGGTAGGGTTTTAGTGCTTCTTAGAGAGGTCGATTCCCATATTCAAATGCACGATGATCCATGAAAAACACGACCTTTGGAGTTGAGGGTTATGCATGATGCCTGTATCCTCCACACATCACATTGTCAACAATAAATGGTGCAGGTTTGTTTTCTTGATTTAAAACCACCTAAATTCTAACTCTGGTGTTTGGAAAATAGTGGAAAATCAGTTTTGTATCTTTAATCCATACGTTTTGTGAAACAAAAGAAAAAAATGGTTTACATGGTCATTTAAAGGTTGTTAAGGTTTTATCAAAGGTCGATCATATAAAAGTTGGGTTGCTTATTACGTCATTGGAGCCTATGATATTGGTGGTTTTAGGCCACATATCCAAAGGTCTGAAAAAAAAGGGAGCATGGAGATGATATATGACATTGCGGAGGAAAGGGGAAATTGTTATCATTAACCTAAATGGTAATTTTTCATTCGAGTGCTGACATTCATTATGCCGGTACACAAAAAGACAAAATATGATTGAAGTGGCCAAAACAATATAGATTTGCATGACCATTGATGCATGATCTTCAGACCAACTTGATATATTTTTATTATGAGTCTAGGGTTGCACATAGTCCTTTTTGCATTGTAACTTGCATGTCACATGCAAGTATTTTCATTGCAACCCGCTTGTACATTGAACACATGAGTTTCCTTTGAGAAACAAGTGTGTCATACATGCCTTTCTTATATATATATTCTAGGTTTGATCCCTAGCAGACTCGCTAGTTCTGTTGTACAAGACAATACACCCTTGTAACCTAGGCTCTCGGGTTACCAACTCCTACTCGCATGTGACACATGAGTTGTAATGCAAAAAGGAGCATGTGCAACCCTAGAATCAGAATAAAAATCTATCAAGCTAGTTTGAAGATCATGCATCAATGGTCATGCACATCTGTCATGTTTTGGCCACTTCAGTTCTATTTTGTCCTTTTCTGTACCGACATAATGAATGTTATCACTCAGATAGAGAAGTTCCATTTAGGTTGATAACAACAATGTTATGTGTTGAATCATGTTGGATCCAAGGGATGAATGTTCAAAGCGTTTTTACAATTACACCATTTAAACTATGGTATGTAATATTGCAAGACATTGTTGTTATATGTTTTTGAATTTTTCTTTTAAAGAGTCGAAGGATTTATTTACAGAATCCTAAGTCTCTTTGGTAGGTTTGGAGGCATTTAGAAACTTTTACAAAACTTGGGAGTGAGAGGAATCATATTTGATATCTAATTTTTGTATTGTATCTTTCAACATCATTGTGATTACATTTTTTGGATGTCTGATCAATTGTACCCGATATACTAAAAATGGCCATAAGATTAAGTGAATAAGTGCAAGTAGGAAAAGGGAAACCATGGTCAAATACTTCAAGGAAAGGAAGACAAAGTCACCTTCTATGATCATGAATCAGGACTTTGTAAACTTTAACAAAGAGTGTTCTCATAAACTCTTGGAAAGTGAGATGCTTCAAAATTGTAATTGTATTGTCAGCTACAAATGTTGGCTTTGACATTCTTATTCCATAGAACAAAGGTGAAGGAGATGGGGAATGTGATTTATAGATAACATATGCTAAAATTTGGTAGAAATAATTGTAGATGATACTTTTAGAGGTCCAAAAGTGCTTTTCAGTGGGGATATTTTATCTAGGGCGATCCCCACAGTGAAAGAATGTAGAAGGTTTTCATTTTATACAAAGGTATTCAATCGACAAAGATCTTGTATAAAGCTTCCCAATGCATTTCGAACAGGGTCAAATGGACTTCATTTGTGAAATAAATTGTTTGTTTAAATTGCATATAAAAATGATGCTATTTTAAAAAAATAGTCCATAAGACCTTGAATAAATTGTTTTACACATTAAAATTAGAAGTTCAATGAAAATTATGTCAAATGGAAAGATATGAAATTATTCATACAAATTATCTTTTAAATTTATTTAAATAGGTGTGAGAATACACATCACCAATTGGTTTCCTAGTCCTAAGAGATTGTTTATACCTCCACGGAGAAACATGATACCATTTCACCACCTATCCCTTGAGGCATCTCTATATCTTAATTTAGGGGACCATGGGAGAGATATTCCCCTTAACATATGTGATGAGTAATAATCCATCGAAAAACTATAAATACCTCTAATTTGGAGAAGGAAAATAAGTTTTGGGGGGGAATATAATTAGTATGTTTTGTATGAGAAATTTCATCCCAAGATGGTAAAAGCAGTTCAGTTCATGTGAGAGGATTAGTTCTTCTTGGTGAGGAAGTATAAGGAACACGAAGATGGGAATGAGCCAATTGAAGTGAAGATGATGCAATTGTACTTATAAAATACATATATCTTTGAAGGTGATAGTAAAGTGACTGAAAGTTCAATGAGTTCAGAGACGTAGCTAGGAGTTCTAGCGAACTCTGTTAACAATTTTGGTTGGCATATATTTTTCATGTGCTTGTTTTTTTAATCTCTAATTTTATTAAAGATGAAATTTTATTATTATGCCACTTTATTTATGAATAATGAGGAATTGAGAATTTGATTACGTATTCGTTAATGGAACAAAATTGAGTTTACCCATTTTCAGATCAACCACATTAAGTGTATCTACATAACTATATATGTGTATGAAATTTATGCATCATTCATGTAATGTGAGGCCTTCTTATGTTATTAACCTGTTGTGCCCCTACCCAACAGCCTTTAAAAAACATTATTTCATCAAACAAAATTGTATTTTGTTTTGATGAAATGTTTGAATTTCATATAACAAAATTAAAGAATTGACGGTTACTGAAATAGTGACATTCCAGCAGCTACTGAAACATGAAATTCAATGTTTTTAAAAGAAACCTTTGCAAACTAGGGGTTAGTTAACAAAATCACTTCTTTGAAATTTTTATGAGTAGGATTTACATTGAGAATCAAGGGATAAGTGTTGAAGATTTATCATAACCTACTTTTAAAATCTTATCCAAATGTTTATTATTTGATGTGATTTTGTTATCATAAATCATTGATAAGGTTTTAAAATTGGAAAGCTGATTATTGTATTGTTGGCACTTTTTAAATAGGTAATTTTGACTTGATTATTCAACTGGGTAATTTCGATTCATGAAACGATGGATATTGGATAATATAACCATGCATTCAGGTTAAGGGTTTGAAAGATATATTACTAAGCCTATTCTATTATTTTTGCTATATTATTTAAAAGTGTTGGATAAATAAAGATCAAATGAGTATCTATGCAATTAATAAACTTTATTTATTTTTATTATTTATACAAAATAAATAAACCTTTTTATTTTGTATGAATATAATGTATAAATAAAGTTCTTTGATCTTTTTAATATCTACCTAGAATATTATGTATAATTGACACTTTATTATACATAATGTTATATTTGCAAAAATACCATTATCTCAAACCAGGAATCAACGTAAATTTTATTCACGAATCATGACTGAAAAGAATCATCCCTAGCTTCAACATTATTTTATCCAAGACTAAAGTTGAGTACATGGCTATGAGTATAAAGTTGGTTGGTATTTTGATTAATAAGGCATATTTATACTTTAATACTTAAATATCATGTCTTTATAAATCAACAATTACTTGCAGAGAAAAGTATGGTCCCATAAGGGCTAATGTTTCTCTTTGTTTTTGCTTAACTAACTTTATATATATATGGCAAATTGGGTCTTGTGTTTAATAATCATGTTAGAATACCAAACCAGCAATGAGTTACGAGAATTTAGTACCAATAAGAGTTTGTCAACTCCCTATATTAGTAGGAAAATAAAACTACATTACGAATGATGAGTTATTGAATGATGTGTGAAGGTTTTATTTTCATGCTTTTTCATAAAACTTTAATACTATCAGCAATATCGCATGGTATTTATTTCATTGAAATTCAATGGATGGTCGAGATTGATACAGGATTAACAACAACTTGCTGATGCCAATAAACTACCGAAACTCCCCAAGATTAACTGGCCTGTAATTTACATGCATTGCTTTAAAACTTGAAGATCTGATGTTATCAAATCGTTATGGAAATTATCAGGATTAAAGAGATATTGATATCCCAAGGATCACAAAGATACTCCACCAGATATTTCTCATTATCAAAATCATGGAGATATGCGCCAATGAATGAATTTTAATTTGAGATTCTCTCATCCCGGTTTATTGAAGAAAAACGATATGCAATTATAGCATAGCATTATTATCTTTGCAGTGAAAACATGAAGAGATGGTTTGGATTATTTTTAAGAATCGTAATATGTTTGATTTGGTTAAGGGAGATGATTTTCTTACTATATTTATTTATTAGATTATTGTTACAAATATTGCCTTCCTTAATGTGAGCGATTGATCATTTTTATGCAGATGAGGAGCATATAGTTACGCTNTGATTTGGTTAAGGGAGATGATTTTCTTACTATATTTATTTATTAGATTATTGTTACAAATATTGCCTTCCTTAATGTGAGCGATTGATCATTTTTATGCAGATGAGGAGAATATAGTTACGCTATCTCTTAAAGCTCAAGAGCAGCAGTTCAATTTCCTGAGAATTTGTTGGGGCTAAGAGAGAAACGAAACTGCCGGGATTTGTTGCCAGTTACAGGAAATCGCGTCTTCAACTAATAGGCGATTTTCTGAGCCACGTCGTGAACAAATGAAGGCAGATCTGAGAAATCCGCCACATGGGTTTTCTTCAGAACAGACCCATTTAGCTTTACTCGAGGGNTTTTCTGAGCCACGTTGTGAACAAATGGAGGCAGATCTGAGAAATCCGCCACATGGGTTTTCTTCAGAACAGACCCATTTAGCTTTATTCAGGAGGATTTCTCCAGAAAATGATGGATTCAAGGTGATTTCGAGGATCCTTTCAGCACGATTTTTGCCAGTGCGGCGGGCAACAAATGTTTGTTTCCAGAAATTCGCCTGGACAGAGTTGAATTCGTTTTGGATTTCTTTTGATTGCTGTTTATTTAAGCAGATTGTATGTTGCCAGTATGGGGAAAGAGGGGACTGGACTGAGAGATTGTTCTCTCAGATCGAAACTCTGCTGCAGGGGGGAATACTATTGTAATGCAAGTACTGAACTGCTGGTTCTAACCGGATGGGCTGCTAGGCGGTTTCCTGCCTGTTGACATTTTGTTTTGGACTGGTGATGTTGGATTTACGTCTTATTAAGTTTTACAACTGGTTTGCGTTTATTACATCTTGCAGTTGTTAGTATTTGTATTTCTTAATTTTATATCTTTCGTTATAATTCATTTTCATTAATTATGCGAAAGTAATCTTTTAAGTATTCGCTGCTTCTGGTTTTCAGTTATATTGGTATAATCTGTCATGTATTTAATAATTGTTATTATTGGTATATGATAGTGAGTAATGTATGTATTAATTTGCAGGCTTTAAATGTCTTTACTATTCTGCAAAATGTGATCTTACATTATGTTTCCCAGTGTTTGCTGAGAATCAGCATTAGTTTATTTGTGCTCCTGATCGGGATAGGGGTTAGAATAGAACTTTAGGATTTAGTGTTATTTTTCTGCATTAGATTAAAACTGTGAATATGATTACACATGTTTCTGCAGAGACATTTTTACCTTATTCCATTGATGTGAATGCTGTACATTTGTGTATATGGTTAACAGTAGTGTATTAGTTTCTGTTAGTTTCTGAATTCTGCTGTATCTATATAACAAATCTGTGTATAGTGTTTTCATATAACAGTAGCATGAAACTCAGCTTTAACTCTAATTAATCATTAAAGTTTAAGCACCTACTAACCGATAGCACTAATTACCCTTTTAGGATCCCAGGCTAACAGAGCCTATAAACCTGTCGGGAACGACTACCTGAAACAGCTTGGAACCTGTTCTAAGGATCCCGGACTGGGTCGCTTCCCCCGTTGCGGGCTGAACCAGAACCGCCCGTCAACATAACCATATGTATATGTAGTGTAGTAAATTATATTATTAACACACCACTAGAGTGTGGTAACTCCAATCTTGTGGATGGTATGTGGTTGTATTTGGTTTGTTGTGACACTTGGTGCTTGGCCTGGGTGCTTCTACTTGGTTACAATGTGGAGTTTGCAGCAGCAAAGGGTAATTTCATGGGGTAACCTTTTAAGTGTTGATGATCACTTCAATTGGTTATACTTTAATGGTTATTCAAGATATTAAAACATTTAACATCATAACATCATAACCAGATGCAATAGGATCACTAAAAGATAGACAAGCATAATACAAAAGAAAGACCAAATAATTTTATCCTTGGAAACCAGATGGGAGAAAAACCCAACAACTTATTATGTATAGATTGATCACTTAGTACAATGTCAAATGGACATAAAAGGGGCCGAAATATGAATTTCATATCTTCTTCTTCTTCTCTTTCGTAGATAACTAGCCTTTCTCTCTCTTGGAGAAAACTTACTTGATTATGCAGTGTGTCCAAATGGGGGAGGGTGCCTCCCTATTTATATTGATCATGTGTGTGATCTTTTATTCCAATAGGTATAACTTCTATACCCTACTCAGCCAACCTAACCTAGGGCTACTTAAAAAATACATTTTACAATATTCCCCAAATATTCCTTTTGGGAATATTTCCATGACTTACAACGGAGGTTTTACCTCGACTCTTACATGACCAATTACATTAATGAAACCTTCTGATTGGAGGGAAAGGATACCTAAAATGGCATACAAAAAAAGTACAACAATACCACTACTATTACTACTACTAATAATATGAATAATAAAAGGAAGAATATCTTCCAACGTTACATTTACAACAACACGCCCTCTTAACAAGGAAGTTATTCCTTCAACCCAATCATTTCCACAACTGGACATAATATCTAGCTATCAACATTACTATATCATCATAAATATGGATCATCGTCACTTGATCATCATCATTGGATCATCATCGTGACTGCAAAACCTCCCATATTGTTGACCATTGACTAGTGACATATCTCAAATCTATACATTGTCAAAAGTTTTAGAGAGCCATCCCATTTTCATGCTGGATGTAGGACTAGATCCTGCTAGGGATTCATCAACATATACATATAGTGACAACACTTTTTCATGTTGTATGTACCGCATACAGTGCCAATCCTTTTTCATACTAGATGTACATTGCAGTTCTAGTCTTGTTTCATATTGAACACATATCTATGTAGTGTCAATCCTATTTCATATTGAATTCCTTTGCAGGGTCAGTCCTATTTCATACCAAATGTGTATCTTTGTAGTTCCAATAACTTTTTTCATACTGGATTCCTTCGTAGGTTCAGCTATGTTTCATACATATTGAGGATATCTATAGTGCGAGCCCCTTTTCATGTTGGATTCCTTTGCAGGGTCAGTCTTGTTTCATACTAAATGCAGATCTTTATAGTGCTAGTTCTTTTTCATACTAGATTCCTTGATAGGGTAAGTCCTTTTTCATACTGAATGTGAATATTTGCATGGTTAGTCTTGTTTCATACTGAATGCAGGACTAGCACTATCTAGGACTTCACAAATCTAGTCCTATTTCATATTGGATGTCTTCATATGGTCAATCTTGTTTCATAGTGAATGCGAATATCTACAGGGTTAGTCATTTTTCATACTAAATGTAGGCCTAGCACTATCTATTACTTCTGAAAGATAGTCCTCTTTCATACTGGATTTCTTTGCAGGTTTAGTCTTACTCCATACAGAATGCAAATCTTTGTAGGGCCAGTCCTATTTCATACTGAATGCAGGACTAGCACCATATAGGACTTCATAGATCTAGTCATGTTTCATACTGGATGTATTCATAGGTTAATTCCTCTTTGATATTCAATGCAGATCTCTGCAAGTCAATCATGTTTCATATTAAATGTAATCCTAGCACCATTTAGGAATTTCTTCTCATGATGGAAATTGATATGCCCAACCTCAAGATTATCCTTGAAGTATTCCAACTTCACCATCTCTAGAGGCATAGTCAAGACATCAACTATCTTCTCATATGTCACAACATACTAGAGATTCACTGCTCTTCTCTACACCATATCCCGAATATAGTGATATTGGATCTCAATTTGGTACACCACACAAGTTGTATCTAACTCAATATCTAATGGTCCCGTAAGTATATTCTGAAGCACCACTTCCTCACAACTTTATAAACAAGTTGCAATATAGTCTACCTTGAGTGTATTTACTGCTACGCTAATCTGCTTCTTGCTACACTTAGAAATAATTCCATACCTCAAGCTGAAGAAACACCATAAATTTCTCTTCCTATTTGTAGCAGTATCATCCCAATTAGATTCAACATATCCTGTAGGAAGACCCTCTAGTCTCTCACATATCTGACGACATACTACTTTGTACCCTCCATGTACCTCAACACTTGCTTTCCCACAAGCATGTGAACATGTCTCAACTCCACCATGTACTGGCTCCAAGTATTGCAAATCATATGTTAGGTACATCAATGAACCAATCATATCCATGTACACTATGGCATCAACTATTTATAAAGTAGGATCACAAAACGAATTCTAGTTCGATGCCATCAGTGTATCCTTGCAATCCAACATCTTGAAGACATATTTTCCTTATCTAAGGAAAATATCATATATATTTTTGCACACCTCGAACACTAAGAATAATGTGAATATTCTCGAACTATGATATATATTGTAGTCACTCCCTCTAAAGTGGAGCACCATCTTCCCTCTGTATCTTGTACTCTCTGTATCCATTCATTCTGGACTAAAGTAACAAGTATCCTCCTCTGCTACATGATTGAATTGTAGATCCACATGGAAGACATTACAGAATTCCATTCAGGTCTCAGAATGGCACCATGGAAATCACTCTCCATGATCAACTAGTAATATTAGATCAAGACTCCTTCCATTCTTTCTTCCCAGTTGCTTGTTCATAACTAGAAATATATTCATCAATGATGTCACACAACAGTACCACATAACTAGAGTGTCGCTGAGGTCTCTTACTTTCTCTGTATGTATTGTCTAGAGAACCATGTTTTTCTTCATCTTGGATGATATCTTATTCCCAAGTTGGTCTTCACATATGGGTGTTCTCCTCTTGAGGTGGATCTATAGGTCTTTGTGGCTTGGTTATACCAAGTTCTTATTCATGTACTTTGTTGTAGTGAATATTGTTTGAGTGTTATGGTTGAACCATAGTTACTTTTTCTTCGGAACAAGCCTCGCCATTATTTTCCTGTAGGTGATTTCATATGATCCTTCATACAAGTCAAGTTAAGTTGCATGATCAAAAACATTTCATATTTTTAAAAACATATTAATAATGACAAATTATTATGCACAAAGACATATGTCACATAGTCATGTAACTATATTAGACAATGAAACATTTATTCATATTTCGTATACATATGGTAACTTTCTAGATTCCTTCCATCTCTATGAGAATATTATTAAGAGTGTGCACTACTCCCAATATGTCAACAAATAGGTTTCAATCTAGAAAAGTAGCAATAAATGTTGTACAACACTATAGGATACTTACCCATCACATGCAAGATAGTAGTATATCCTTCATAAATGAAAACACTCAAACATGCATAATAAATCAACTAAACAATATCATTTAAGTAACTCGATATATAGGAATGACAATTTAAGCACTTAACTTTGTTTGTTTGGTGGGTGGACTCCCTCTTGATCCTTCTATCCTTGAAAGAATAGTTGGAGTGTCTAATAGTGTTCTTTTATTAATCATCTAATTCTGAGGACTATATAAATAATATCTCCAATAATATGATTAAAGATGCTAAGAAGAAGCACTATCAATAGATCTTGCTACTAACATAATTCTCAGAAGAATATATAGGAAAAGTAAAGAGAATAAAAGAGACTAAATTCCATGAATGAAGAGATGAATATTGGAGTGTATCCTTTCATTTAATAGGTAAAATCAATTTGTATTGGATACAACTCATCAAGCTTATAAAGATAGACTTACCAAATGTTATAAACTCCCATAGGTGGCTAGATCACTTTCAAAATCAGTCAAGGACCTCACAAATAAGAAAAATAATGAGTGATTTTTCAAGAGTGATGTAAAAACATGATAATCCTAGAAATTGGAGAGAAAATCATGGAGGATGGATTGGAAACAAAATATAGTAGTTTCGTAGTTTACTAGCTTTACCTTATCCACAAAAAAACTGGATAAAAGTAGAATGAGGTAGAATCTACAGGAAAGCATAGTTACTAATAATGGCAGTCAATAAAATGGATAGGATTAACCCATAATCATGATTAAAGCGTTCATTTGGTATATAAGGAAAGTGTTGACTATGTAGTGCAAGTGGATGCCAACTATCTAGGATAGTGAGGAGGAAATTATTCAAAAGTGATTAATTTTTTTTATCCTAAGTTATGAAGTGGTTTTATTATATTTGCACAAGGACCTATGTTTGTCTTGCTCATTATTAGATGTGTCGAGCAAGTCTTTATAGATCTAGGTGTACCTTCCTCTTCATCAATCACAACTACATCCATTCTTATCCAATACCGATATGGTTAAGAAATTATTCTTCACCATGGGTTGAATCCTTCTTGATCAAAGTACATATTCTTCATCACTTCAGGAATCCTCCCGTTTTCTCTTCTTGGTTGGTTCATCATCTTCAACATGAAGTATGGCCACCTAGTCCACTAAAATCAACAATGGTTAACTACGGTCAAACGAAACTCAATAATGATTAACCAAAGTCAAATACGCTGAACTAAAGTTGATCCTTACTCACTAAAGTCAGTCATGGTTGAATTTGGACAAACTAAAGTCAATAAATAATGATGAAAGTCATCCATGGTTCACTACATTATCCAGTATATGCCAACACAACAAAATATGTGACACATTAATGATGTGACATTTGGAATTCATTAAGGTTTATGTTTCATTGTGATGTTTATCAATTGTTATACTGCATTGTGACATTCATTGAGGTTTATGTCACATTGTGAATTGTTCAAGGGTTATGCTGCATTGCGACATTGGTTAAGGGTTATGTCTCATTGCAAAAATGCCTAATATGTGATGCATTAATAATGCAACATTATATGTCTAAGGAATTTCATGTGCCATTGTGAACTATGGCCATGTGGTTCACTAAATTCAACCATTGTTAACTATGGTTAAACTAAATCCAAGCATGGTTAACTAAAGTCAAACATAGTTAATCAAATGTAAAATCTTACTTACTAAAGATAACCATGGTCTACTAGGGCCAAACTAAAGTTAATCATGGTTGAAAAAAGTTAGACATGGTTGCTACAATGTCTAGTATGTGCCAACACAACCAAATATGAAACACACTAATGATGTGCCATTCAACATTTATCAAGGGTTATGTTGCATTTTGATGTTCATTAAGGGATACATCACAATCATTACTATGTTCATCATTGGTTATGTTTGATTTTGGAATTAGTCAAGATTTATGTTGCATTGTGATAATTCCCAATATGTGGCACATTAATAATGTCACATCCGATCTTCAGGAAATTTCATGTCACATTGTGAAGCATGGCCACAATGTTCACTAAAGTCAACAACAATAACTATGGTGAAACTAAAGAAAATCATGGTTAACTAAATTCAACCACAGTTAAGTAAAGTGAATCCTTACTCATTAAAGAGAGCCATGGTTAACTTTGTCCAAACTAAAGTCATCCATGGTTCACTACATTATCCAGTATATGTCGACACAACCAATTATGTGATAGATTAATAATGTGGCATTTGGTGTTCATTAAGGGTTATGTTACATTTTGATGTTTATGAATAGTTGTGTTGAATTGGGATATTCATTGAGGGCTATGCCACATTGCAAATTATTTAAGGGTTCTGCTCCATTGCGACACTAGTTAAGGGTTATGTTGCATTGCACCAATTCCAAATATGTGACACATTAATAACGTGACATTAGATATTTAAAAAATTTCATGTCTCATTGTGAAGTATGGACATGTGGTTAACTAATGTCAACCATTATTATATATGGTCAAACTAAAGTCAAGCATGGTTAACCAAAGTCAACAACATTTAACTAAAATTAAAACCTTATTGGCTAAACTCAACCATGGTTTATTATGGCCATAATGAATCTCATAATGGCATAAAATACAATAAGTTTCACATCATCATAATCCAACATGACCATGGAAAAAATCTTGCAATCCAACTTAACACTCAATGAATTTTGTCAGCCAACATAGCACTCAATAAATGTCGCAATATGAAAAAATTATTAAGGAATGTATCAAATATAAATAAACCTTTAAGAAACATTCCAAATATAATTGTGATAATTTATCTCACAAAATTACATCAATGTGATAATCGAACATAAGCCTTAAAAATTGTAACTATTACAATATAATAAAATGTTTGAACAACATTGTAGATATGAATTTCAATTGTATTAATGTGCAATTCAATATCATAAATTAATTACATAATAATTGAACAATAGTATTTTTAATTAACTCATTTTTTATTATTGCATCTATTACATAAATTTAATTAAATACCATAGTTAATGATTATACAAATGATTTAAAAAACAATATTAAAATGCATTAAGGAACACATCCATAATGCAACCTAACCATGGAGAAATGTCCAAATCTATCTTAGCACTTGATAAATGTCATAATCCAACATATAACTCGATAAATGTCACAATGTGACAGAACTATTAAGGAATGTATCAAATATAGTTAAACTCTACTGCAACATTCCAAATATCAATGTCATAATAACACATCAATATCACAATTGAACACAACCATTAACAACTATTGCAATATTACAATCTAATAAAACATTTTAGGAACATTGCATATATGAATCTTAATTGCAATATAATATAATTTAATATTGTATGAAATGCATAATGCTTAGAAAACTGTTACACTATTAGAATATAAAGAAACCCTTGAGAAACATACTTAGCACTTATTAATAATGGTGATATTGCAATGAAACATTTTGAAGGTTGACTATCAAATTCCCACAATTACACGTGATTATGTCACGTTATGATAATTATTGTGACTAATTTCTTTAATTTTTATGTATAATTGCCACAAATTACATCAACCAACACAACTATATTGAATCATAACCATGCAGGAATGTCACAATCTATCATAAGCCCTCACAGACATCACATTCTAGCATAACCATTTATCAATGTGACACTGTGACAAAACCACAAGGGAATGGACCAATGATGTAATCCAACATAACCCTTGATGAATGTTGCAATGAAACAAAAGCATTCCAAAAAATAAATAAGCCCAACCCTTGCAAAACCATATAATGAATCTCATAATGCGACAAAATCCATTAAATAACATAACCATGAAAAAATGCCACAATCCAATATAATCCTCACTGAACATCGTAATACAAAATAACCTTTCATCAATTTCATAATTCAAACAAACATTAAGGAATGTAGAAAACATAATTAAACCCAACCATTGCAAAACCTTATAATGAATCTCGTAATACATGAAAATCAATTAACAAACATAACCATAATACAACATAACCATGGAGAAATGGCATAATCCAACATAACCCTAAACCTATATGAACATCATAATATAACATAACCCTTTATGTATATCACAATGGAATAAAACCATTACAAACAAAACTAAACCCTACCGCTGCAAAACATTTCAATGAATCCTATAATCCAACAAAATCTATTAAGTAAAAAAAGAATAATGCAACATGACCATGGAGCAATGTCACAATCCAAATTAACACTCAATGAATGCTGTAATACAACATAACACTTCATAAATGTCGTAATGTGACAAAACCATTAATAAATGTATCAAATATAACAAACTCTTTAGAAAAATTCCAATATAAATGTGGTTGTCGCAACCAAACATAAATTTTAACCACTTTTGCACTATTACAATCTAATAAAACATGTGATGAACATCATAAACATGAATCTCAATGGAATTATAAATTAATTAAATAAAATATTGATTACATTACATTTAATCTCAGACATTAGAGGAAATTTCAACTCAAAATGGGCCTCCTAAAATGAACTACTAAAATAATAGTTAAAATAATAAAATAATATTTATTAATTTTGGAGGAAGAAAAGAAAAAAACTACTTTTTTGTTTGTATTTTTGACATATCTCCCCTTGTTTTTACTCAAATTTCGATCGGGAGAGCTCGTTGGATGCGGAATTAAATTCCTCATCCAACGAGTACCCACTCGGCATACTTTTGATGGACCCCGCTACCCCAAAAACAAGAAATACCTGAAAAAATGGAATGATGATGTCATCATTCCATTTTTCAGGTATTTCTTGTTTTGGGGGTAGCGGGGTCCATCTAAAGTATGCCGAGTGGGTACTCGTTGGATGAGGAATTTAATTCCGCATCCAACGAGCTCTCCTGATCGAAATTTTGAGTAAAAACACGGGGAGATATGTCAAAAATACAAACAAAAAAAGTAGTTTTTTTTATGATACCTATCCCCAAATTTATATTTAAAAAGTGTTTAAGACCTATACGGTATTTCAAATTTAAATCAATTTCACTGGATAACACATGATGACATGGAATTTGAATAAAAGTTAAAAGGCCCATTTTGAGTTGAAATTTCCTCTAATGATGCAACATAACAATGGAAAAGTAACGCAATCTAACATAACCCTCTATGAACATCACCATCCAACATAACCATTAATGTATATCACAATGGAACAAAGCCATTCCAAATAGACTAACCAACCCTCACAAAATGTTATAATGAATCTCATAATTAAACAAAATCCATTAAGGAACATAACCATAATGTGACATGACCATGGAGGAATATCGCAATCCAACTTAACACTTGATCAATTCCATAATCTAACATAGTGGTTGATAAATGTCACTATGTGAAAAATCATTAAAAAATGTATCGAAGATAATGAAACATTTTAGAAGCATTCAAATATCAATCTCAAAATTTATGTGACAACAATCCAAAAATGTTGTGATCCAGCATAACCCTTAATAATTGTTACACGATTACTATATAATAAAATATTTTAAGAACATTCCATATCACTATCTAAAACTCATTATCAAAACCTTTTGTCACACACCTACAAAATCCAAAAAAAATAAAAAAAAAAATTTACTCTATTATTCATTTACGTTGTCATAACATGTAAATGTTGGTCGCAACGTCTTATATTTGTCAGCTCAAGGAATTATGCGTGTAATTTAACTTGCATCAGTTCTAAGTTTTATGGACATGTTATGCTGCTTGTGGTGTTGTACTCAAGTGACGACGACACTATATCAACTCACCAAGATGATGTTTTCAATGCTTTATGATTATTCTTAAAGTTTGAGTGGATATGACCTAAGCCTAAAAGCAATGGCTTGTCCTAACAATTCTTCATTAAAGAAACTACCTTCATAAATAATATAGAAAAGGGTATATTAAAAAGGACTTGATTAAAGGTTTAGAGTTGAAAGCATAGTGCAAGACTTGGTTAAAAGTTTTAATTAAAGGTATGGACTATGGTGATGACACTCACCATACTACTGACCCTACCCACGTCCGTGCATAATGTTGGTGTTATGTCACAAGGGTTGATTTGTAATAAATTTAAAATCGAGGTCAACAGGGACATGCTAGTGCATAACTTGAATTATTGAACTAATGTTTAAAAGTTTTCCTGGATGCGAGTTGAGAGCGCAACTAGGAACATTCAATGGAATGTTTAAATGCATGTAAATGTGGCCCAAGAGAGATCTGAACCCTGCACATGTCATGATATCTTGGAAGGGTTTTTCCAAGGGTTTTAACATGTCTTTAATCTATTTGAGGGTTTTATTTCTGTATTTATTGGTTTTGTAGCTAAACTTGTGGAAGAAGACTCAACCATTCATAGTTGTTTGAATAGTCTCGCTCATTCCTTGTACAGTCAGTTAATGAAGGTATTTTTTTTTGTTTCTGAGTTTTATTAAAGGTTTTGACCAGTGAAGTGGTCACCATTATGAGCTCATCCTTTATGGTTTGTTGTGGTTATNAATGTTTTCAAACATAATGATAGACTAATAACAAATTGCAAATACTTAGATTCAATTGAAGTAGAAGAAGAAGATGCAGTATAAGAGTAGCCAGAAGCACAAAGTGCATGTCCATGTGAGGTAGATCCTGAAGACGAATCTAGGCTGATGTGGTGCTTCTTCATTGCTGCTTACAAGGCTGCCATCTTCTTAAAATACTTAGATTCATCATGATTATCTTTCCCACAAAAATTTCACTAACACTCAGTCTTCTTTCCTTTTTGCTTGGATCCTTTGTCATTTTTTAAAGGAGCTGAATGAGAAGGTTTGGGACCCTTGTTGTTTTGCTTATTATTGCAAAAATTTTGTTTCTTGGGAGGCTTGGACTTTTATTGCTGTTGGGACAACAAGGATTTCCTAGATGTATCTGCACTGTTAATTATTCCAAGATGAATGATCTTATCTTGCTCTCAAAAGGATTCAAGACTAGGGTCTTGATAGCTAGCTGCAGTCAAGGATTCTTTCATGGAGTGGAATGTAGATACAAAAATAGAATATGCAGGTCCAAGTTTTGAAAGAATATGATAAATACATTGTTTGTCTTATTTCTTAATCTTGCATTCTGCACATAATAGTCTAAGAGTTTTATACTTAGATAAATAGTCTTGAATTCATAAAAATCATTTAGATTCAAGGAAAGCAACTCATTCTCAAGTTAATGACCCCAAATTTCATTGTCTTTGCCAAACACAGATTCCAACTTTTCCCAAGCTTTATCAGGTTCATCAATTCTAGATATGTGGAATCACACATCAGTAGAGATTGACATCCCAATCAATCCATGAGATTCATCACATCTATTTTCCCATATAGTTTTCTTATCATCATCAATGGGTTCTGTTTCTTTCCCTGAGGTTATCCTGAAAAGTATCCTACTTCGTAGAACATCCTCCATACGAGATTTCCATGAGAAATAGTTAAAAATTCTAAGTATAATATCACAAGGGGCGACCATACTATAAAATAATAGCCGAAAAAATATAAACTAACTATCTGGTTGCAAAGAGATTGAAAAAATATGCAGTTCTTAAAAAAAACGGCACTGAAAACTGATTCTGGATGATGAAGTTATGCTTGATCAAAGAAAAAGTGGAAGATGTCCCCAATAGTGAGTGGCAGATATTAACTTGACCAACTAGAAAAAAAGAAGCCCCCTCTTCCTAAGATCAACCTTTGACAATCACTTTTACAATAAATTTCCTTTGAAGTGAATCACTTTTGTAGAATAAGTGAGGTTCACTTTTACAATAATGTTACTTTTAAATAGCGTGGCAATAAATTAAAAGACTTAAGTGACTCACTTTTTATTTTATTTTATTTATGTGAGATGCACTTTTACAATAAAGTAACTTGAAAATAGAAATTGTATGCACTGAAAAGTAGCTTAATAAGACTTGAACTCAAAACCTATTAAGGAATAAAGTAACTTTGGACCAAGTGAGCTAAATTTAAAAGATACATAAAAGAATGGAAAGAGAAAGGAGGCTCTTCTTTTTTTTTTAATTCTTTCTCGTTCTCCGTGCTTGCCTTTTTTTCTGCAAATCACAAAAAAAACAAAAAACAAAACCAAACAAACCTTTTCCACACAAATGGGTTAGATATTGGTTAGCGTACCCAGAAAGTCTATGTTTTCAATTTTTCTTGTTGTTTTTTTATTTGTTGTGATCGCACAAGGTGCACGGCAAAAAACATACGTAGCCGAGAAGACAAGAAAAAAAAAAAATTCCATTTTTGTTTCTAATTCGCCGTGATCGCGCGAGGTGCACGACAAAGAGAATACACATCCAGGGAAGGAAACAATCCAAGACTAAAACAGTAAAGATCTAGTAATAAAACTGATAAAATATGAGAGATTTAAAAAAAAAATCTGTCACTGTAACATTATACCTTTAGATTTATCGAAATGGGTGTTTTTGGAACAAACAAAAATAGTTCTCGGTGAAACGAAAACTATGTCCCAACAAAAATGGTGCTATGGACACAATGGAATAGCTCCCATAGGACACAAATGCACAAAAAATCTAGAACCAGAAACCCTTTCAAAGTTTCGGTCACACTTGTTCCAGATCTTGATCAAAACTGAAAACGACTCTTCATAAACGCTCTGATACCATGTTTAGGTACACAAGGTACTCCGAAAAGACCAAGCACCTTTAGCAACCGCTTCACACAAATAGATCACATATGAACACACCAATGTTTGTCACATGGTTAAAACCCTCGAGAGGGAAATAGTCCACGACCCTAGCCAAATATCTACTTGGAGCAATTTATTATGCAAAAGAAAGAAAGTTACATGAGCTTCTCATAATCCATCAACTAGCCAAGGACCCTATATGCTCTTTAAATATATGTCATAGACCAATCAGGTGTTAAGCTATGGATCAATGGTAGGTATGATCTAAGAGAAGTTGAATCGTCACAGCACTCTATGTCTAGAACATATCGTTACCATCGGATTAGAATATTTACTAATGCATACTAAAGAAACACACTTTTACCTAATGGGAATATTACATAAGTTGATCTTAACTAACTCATAAGTGTCTAAATATCCTAACATTGTGCAGCTACTTATTCCTTCTGGTCAATATAACATTGTTTTCTCTTATGTCTCTTTCTAAAATTTCCATCTCATACACTTGTCTCAGCAATTGATTTATCCTTTTGTGTCTTGGGCTTGCTATAGGAAGCTTTCTCTGTGGGTTCATCTTGCTCTTTTGATGGAGGTGATGGGAGTTCTTCAATCTCTACTACAACTTACACTGCTAGGTTAGCACCTTCCTCTCTTTCCTATTTTGAATATGACTAGGGCAGGTTCAAAATGTTCCCAATATGTGTTGTGACATCTTGGCCATTTTCACTAAAATATAGGTTTTTTTTTACCTGCTTGGATTTAGAAGAGGGAGAAGGGTGTTCTGATATTGTTGGGGATATAGCCCTTCTCTTCCTTTTCCCACTCCTTGGGGTGCTAGAATTTATTGAAGGAGAATTCCCGTTTTATTCTAGTTGTAGGCATGTTTAAAAACAATTCCAAAACAAGAAATATGCCCATGCCATATTTCTCCTCTTCAACAATTCTTTGATTAGGATTTGGATAAGACCATGATGAGACAATCTTCTAGCAATCTTGGTTGGCTGAGCCTTCACCTGGTATGCCATTTTTTCCTGGATCCTGTGTAAGAAGAAAGGTAAATTCAGTGGGATTTTTCCTGTGAAGTGGTTCATCAATTTGAAATGGTAAATCATGGCCCTGTTGTATCTTCCTTCACAAGTTATATAGACCACAACGACCATTAGTAATTTCTGCCACCTCTCTTCTATCCAGGAGGATGGGACACTTTTCTTCCAGAGCACCCCTCTATGTTCAGTCTTCAGATAATATCTGAACTCTACATCCTTTGTAATGGTGGTTTTAAGTCACTTCTCCCCAGTGCTAATGAGTTCATTCAATTCAGCAATTAGGGTTCCATCTATCATAAATTCTTCCTTACCTATGATTTCAATAGAGCCATTGAAAGAGAGAGAAAATTCCTTAGCCACCTGCTTGTGTCAACTTTGAATTTTTCCACAAAACTTATAGCATCCAACATCTTTGAAGAACTGGAGGACTTCTAGATGTGCCTCTAGGTAGCTAATATCTCCCAACTCTTGCTTGAGAGTAAGCCCTCCCTTCTTCATTCGCTGAATGTACTACTGAGTGCCTGCAAAAAATTCAACTCAAGTTCTATGGAAGAGTGTTTTAGCAAGCTAACTCTCAGAGGTGGTTTTTGGTGGTGAGGATTCCTATAATCGAAGGTGCAGTGTACTAAAGGATTGGGAACTGATTATGAGTATTTTAATTGTATGAGAAATTCTTGGGTGAGAGGACAATGGCTTTGGTTGATATTTTTGAGACCCCTTGCCCATCAATCATGTTTAATGCAACCTGGATACACAGTGGAGATCTTTTGCAGTTCTTTGGATAGATGGAGGGAAGAGTAGGGTTTCAAATCACATCTGTCCTCATCAGCTAAACAATGACCTCCTCAATCATTTACTTATGCCTTGAAGTACTTTCTTGTCTTTTCGGTGGTTTATCGTTCCCTCTTATGATCGTTGTTCCAATGACAAGCCTTGATTTGATAGGTTTTTAACCGTTTCTTCTTCTGGCCTTTTCAGTAATTAAGTGCACCTAGGAAATTGTCTGCTAGCCACTGAAAACTAGGCTTGAAATGCTGACCTATTCACTTAAGCCACCGAAACCTTATTTCCAAATGGCATTGTAAAACTGGATTTCGGCAGATTATGGTCTCTTTGGATATCTTCTTTTAACCACCGAAAGACAGGCCTTTCAGTGGCTAATGAACCATCAAATATTTCACCTAAGCCACCAAAATCGATTTTTCCCCAATGCATTTTAATTGCTTTCGATAGTTAATGTTGTCCTTCAACCATTCGCTAAGTAGCCAAAACCAACACTTTTTGGTGGCTAATGAGCTATTTGAAAGCCTTGCCTAAGCCACCGAAAGTCCTTTGAAAAAATAATAAATCATGCCAGCTTTTGGTGGTTAACCCCGATCCTGCGTTAAACTATTAGTTTCCAAAACAAAACTTCTTGGTGGTTAATGAGTTGTTAAAACACCCGCCTAAGCCACCGAAATCTAAAACTTTCAATTTTCTCCAATACTGTGAAACTAGAGACCCTCAATTTGTTATTCATCCTTAAATATTTCATAACATGATGTGGATTCTTCATCCTATTAAAATAACTTTTTTTTGGGAGATAACATCTTCCTCTTACTTGGGGATGGGAACCTTCCTGTGAGAGTCAAACTTTCCAATCCACAGAGAGTCAAACTTTCCATGTTTTCTATTGTCCTGCCCGACAGTATCCCACCTGAGGACCCAACCTCCAACTTGAAAGCTGTCCAATTGTTCTCTTTTGTCAAACATGACCTTGATCTTCGGTTGATGGGCTTCTGATTTCCCTATAACTTGTTCCCTTACTTGCTGCAACTCCACCAAATCCATCATCCTCCTTACCATATCATTTGGTTCATCTTCCTCTTCCTGAAAGAATTTTGCTACTGGAAAAATTAGTTGAATGGAAAAAATGGCCTCAGTACCATAAACTAATTTGAAGGGAGAAGTCCCTATAGATATCTTGTCTATTACCCTATCAGCCCATAAAGAAAACTTTAGCTTAGAATCCTAGCTTTTTTATTTTGTCTCCAATAGTTTTCTGATGATCCTGATTGGGCTTTTGTTGGATGACTCAGCCATGCCATTGCCTTAAGGACAATAAGATGTGCAATGCACCAGCTGAATTCCCATTGACTCACACATATTGACCAATGCCCTGACTTTAAAAGCGGTACATTAGCAATCACTAACCTTACTGGGAAGCCAAACCTAATAAAGATATTCTCATATAAAAACTTCATGATGACCTAATGAGTTGCATTCCTAGTGGGTACTGCCTCTATCCACTTGGTAAAGTAGTCTGTGGCTACTAGGATCCATTTATGTTGCCCACTAGATGAGGGATTTATTTCACTTATGAAATCCAGACCCCATTGCTGGAAAGGCTCATTCACTACAATAGGCCTAAGGGGCAAGGATCTAAGCTACTGCTTCCCTATAAATCTTTGGCACTGGTCACAGGCCCTCACAAAGGTACATAGATCAGCAAAAAGGACTAGCCAATAGTACCCTTCCCTCAGAATCTTGGGGGTTGTGGTCCTCCAGTAATGATGGCCTCCACATGTGGTAGAATGAAAGTGATGCATGAACTAAACTGATTCTTCTTTATCTAGACACCTCAACAAAACCCCAGACATATATTTCAAATACAACATTTTATCAACTACACAAAATTGAACAGACTTTAGTTTAAGAGCTCGTTCTTGATTTGGAGTGAGACTAGAAGGAACTTCTAATTTTTGTAGAAAATGAATAATACCCGAGTACCACTCACATGAAGACAAGTTTTTTTCCACTTGTTGAATGTCATTCTGATCCTGAACTACTTCTGTTGCTACTACTGTTTGCGATTTTGCTGAATTGACACAAGTGAAGTTTATCCCCATTAGTTCACAGTTTTCTTTATCCATGATTTTGGCGAGACCTTGGCCTCTTACTAGCTTGGTGTGCTTTACTTCTATGTCAAAGTCAATAAGCTCTGCAATCCATTTAGCTCTCTTTCCATCAATGTCAGGCTGAGTCAAAACATCTTTTACAGCAACTGAAGGGACATAGGAAAGGAATTTTGCATGTACAATGTAAATCCTGAAGGTTTTCAATGACTTGATGAGAGCATAATCCTACTTCTCAATGGGATCATACTTCAATTCAGTATCCCTCAATGTCTTGCTGAAGAATGCAATTGGATGATCGAGACCTTTATCATCTTTTTGTAATAGCACAACTACCATTGTGTCATAGGATGCAAAGGAGAAGATGTAAAAACTATTGGTATAGTCCATACTAATCAGGGTTGGGTTTTCCATGATAGCCTTCTTGATGTCTTCAAAAGATCTTCTTTCCTAGTCATTCCATTTGATTTCTGCATTCTTTTTAGCATAGATGTTATGTGCTTTTCCAACTCATAAAAGTTAGGGATGAACCTCCTAACAAAATTTATATTACCCAAAAAGGACTGAATATCCATTTTTGACCTCGATATGGATAGCTTTTGGATTGCTTCAACCCTAACCAGATCAATCTTCACACCTTTAGTTGAGACTATGTGACCTAGGAGTTTCCCCTCACTGGGTGAAAATTGAGACTTCTTAGGGTTGAGTGATATCCCAAACCTCCTACATTTCAGGAATACCCTCCTCAAGTGCTGCAAATGTTCATGATGGCTATAATAGTAAACGATGAGGTCGTCTAGGTATATATGCACACATTTATCTTTCAATGCAATAAAATCTAGGTCCATGGCTCTTTGAAAATTGGCCCCAGCATTCATCAGTCCAAATGGCATTTTGGCATACATGAAAGTGCCCCAGGGAGTGGTAAAAGCAGTCTTCTCTTGGTCATCAGGGTGCACAACAACTTGGTTGTATCCAGAGAAACCATCTAGAAAGGACATGACACTAGCCCCTGAGACTCTTTGCAACAGGTGTTCCATCTTTGGTAGTGGATAGTTGTCCTTTTTGGAGCACTTGTTCAGATTTCTAAAATCCACACATAACCTAATCTCCCCATTCTTCTTCCTTACCACCTCTAATTTTGCAATCCACTTGGAATACCTGAGGGGAATTACAATTTTTTGGCTTTGAGGAGCTTATGGATTTATTTTTCAATTACAGATAGTAGGAGAGGACTGATGGATCTCAGCTTCTATTTGAAAGGGATGGTGTCCTTCTCCAAAGGAATCTCATGTTGGATGATATTGGTGTCATAGGTTTTCAGGTCACTGTACTCCCAGGAAAAGATATCAACAAATTCTTTTATCAGGTAACAAAATTTGGACCTTTGATCAGTAGTCGACTCAGTGGACAGATTTATAATTTTGGATGGCTTTGGCTACCTATGTTTTTCTCTTTTACAATAGGGTCTTTCACCTTTTTGGAAGGCTTGAGAGGGACATCATTATGATCAAAAATCTCTTCCAGGGGTATCAGACCCCAAGGTATATAATTGCTGGGTAATTGAACAATATTCAGATCAGCTACTTTATCTTTCAACTTGAGTTGTTGGGATTCTTTCATATTTAGTTTTTCCTGATCTATATGTATATTAGAGAATTCATCTAGTAGCTAGAGGAATTTACTAAGATCATCATCATTCTCAAACACCTTCCAAAATTTTACATTATCTAGCAGGGAAGGTCTGTACTTGACCTGAATATCATAGATGAGCCTAGGAGGTAAAGGAGAAACAAACAGACTTGCAGAGACAACCAGGGAATAAACCAGGTGATTCATAGCCGTAGGTATATATGACAGTTCAAGAAACATAAAGGATTCTTTGAGTTTGCATACCTTGTCCCTGTAAGCCTTTAGTCTGACATTTTTTTCCTGAAAGGTGTTGTTGACCTGCTGTATAATAAGGTCTGCATCTCCAAATATTTTCATGCACATGATCCCCATTTCCTTGGCATCTTTCACTCCTAACAACAAGGCTTCATATTCTGCTATATTGTTAGTGGTTTTAAAATCGAGCTTATAAGATAACTGAATATTCTCTTTTGACGGAGAGATCAATACTACACCTACACCTGCTAAGTTTTCAGTGCTAGCCCCATCAAAATACATGTTATAGACTGATGCAGTCACTTCTTTGGGTTGCTGACATGTGGGATTAGTAAGATAGATTGGTGTTTGCTGAGAATCATCTATTTGCAGAATGCATGACCCAAAATCTGTGTCTACTACATAGATGGGGTGGTTCACTAAATTCTTTTCATTGCTTATGATGTAGGAAATATGATTCTCTTTGTAAATCCTCTTGGTCTCCCCTCCAAACATTGGGATTTTAGCATATGTAAGGTCCATCTGAAGGGTGCCACCTAGCCTTTTACTCCATGATCGAGATAGTACGAGACCAAATTTAGGAGGGATATCAGCCACTACAATGTCCATCATGATGCTTTTTTGAGGGTAGATAAGATAGGTTTACAATAAGGTCTTGATGAGGTCCAAGCACTTGACTTTTCTAGAGTCAAAGGAGAACAGATCATGGTAGGGTTTTGTAATGTTGAGACCAAGCTCATCCATCACAACTTTTGGCATTAGGTCATGGGAAGCTCCTTAGTCCAGCAGACAGTTATGAAGGACTTTATCATGGATATTTAAGGATATGTAGAAAGGTGGGAAATAATCCTTTAGCTCTTTAATCATAGGTCCTAGGGTTACAATAGGATTATCATCTTCCAGATTGACAAAGTCAGTATCAATATGTATCTTTGGCTAAAGAGAGTTCAGTATGGAAGATTTGAATGCATCATTTTTCATTAGCTCTATTAATGGGAAAGGGATCTTCAATTTCTGAATCTCTGACTCAAGGTTGAAAGAATAATGCAGTTTATCAGGAAACCTTACCTCTTGTACTAGAGCTTTGAGTTGGGGAGGATCAGGGTTTGATGAATTTACTAGTTTTTGCAATGGTTTGGGAATGACAACCATTTTCTTTGGTAAAATAGTAACCTTTTTAGCTGGTGCAGTAGGATTCTTTGCAGGAACAACATTCTTCTTAGGGTGAGCAACCATCCTAGACCTCGAATTATACCCTCCTTGACCATCTGTCTGATATACTGCTTCTTCACTTATCTACTCACCAATTAGGGCTTCCTCATATTATTCCTATGTAAAAAAAGAATAGTCAACTTCATCCTCCATGCAGTAGATGTTGTCTTCAGCCTCTCCTTCTTCCTGAATGAAATCTGGTTCTAGGCTTCTAGTACAAAATTCTGAAAAGGACCTAGGATTCTCTTATCTTCCACTTGATTGCTTTCCCTTCTGAGGATCTAAACTGGGGGGTTGCCCCTTTTGTAAGGGACAAAATTTGGGTTTCAGGGAACAAAATCACTTGGCCCTTTACCCCTCACAGGTATCCTCCCTCAGTCCTTTAGTTTAGACATTTCAGCAGTCAAATTATCTAACAGTTTGGCCATTTTGTCAATCTTGTTCTCTGATGAGGAATCCCCAAGAAGGTCTGCGGGTTGTTTCTTCCTATATATCTTTCCTTTGACCTTTTGAGATGCCACAATGTTAGATTCTACATCTAGGGCAGCATCCTGCATGAGTGATAGGGAGGCAGACCTCCTCTCTTTGAGAAGCAGGCAGAAATCAGAGTGAAAGGCATTTGCATAAGTGATTCTGGCCGAGGTATCAGTGGGCTTGATCTTAGTGGGGATTTTGCTGTACATATTGTTAAACCTCTTGGTGAAGTTGGAGACAAACTCCCCATTCTCTCTTTTCAAGTTGCTAAACTTGGTGATATAATAGGGGTGGTCTCTCCTCTCTCCCCAATGCTTTAGAAATATGCCATCTAGGGATTCAATGCATGCTACTGATCCAGTAGGCAATTCTTTGAACCATTTCATAGCCTAACCATCTAGGATTTGGACAAAAACCCTAGTCCACACATCTTCCTATTCTATATTTATGTTCTTAGCATAACTGTAGAATTCCTCTACATGTTCTTCAGCTCTAAAATCTCCCTCTCCTGTAAATTTAGGCATGTATTTGAGATAGTCTCTAGTACCAAAGGCCAAGAGGGGGTTAGGGAAATTTAAGGGGGCATACCTAGCTACCAGGATCCTTTCCATTTTGGTCAGAGGGGTAGCCATATTGGAAATAGGTATGGAAAGGGTGGAGGAAGGTACTACTAATGCAGGTGGTAGCTAAAAGGGTGATGGTGGTAAACTTATCTCAGTGGATTCACTGGGGATTGGATCTTCATAAGAAGTAGTGCTTGAAGATACCCAAACGCCAAAATTTTCTGATGTATTTATAAATTCCTAAAAATTAAATGTTTCAGTAGAAGAAATAATAGCAGGAATATTTCTTGAAATACCTGATGTAGCTTCCTTTGCAGCACTTCTCGTCTTCCTTAGTGAAGCTCTAGATCTTCTTAGAAACTCTTCTGGATATGAAACAGGTGTTGCTGGTTGCCCTTGAGGGTTGCTCTGGTCCTTGGTCTTCTTGAAGCCACCATATTTAAATGGAGTCACCAGATAGATAATTGAATAGTGTCCAAACTTTGTCTATCATCAAAGTAGGATCTATGTCGTCTCCTAGGGAAGCTGAGCTTCAGTCTCCTCTCCTCGGAAATGACGCCAATTTGTTATCACTCCAGGAAACTCCTCTAGGTTGCAGCTCAAGGATGCTTGGTAACTTAAATTTTTTTATGGTTTTCTAAGTGGATCAAGTCAAGTGACCTATAGAACCTCACACTCTAAATACATGCATTAAAATCAACTGGGGATAAGGCTTCTAACTACCACTGTTCATAGGTTTGATAATATGGTGCAGAGATGGAGAACTTATCATGCTGGAAGATTCATACATAAAAAATATATATATAAATGGATAATCATAACAAGGAAAGTACTTATAATTCAAATCATCAATATGCCAATAGGATGACAGCTATCGGACATGAATTAACCTGACTAAACCTGAATAACACATTCAAGCATAAGCACAGAATAGATAAAAAATGGAAGCTGAACATATGATAGAAAAAGAGCTTATATTAGGTCATGAGCAATATGAGAAGCTTGACAATAGTAATGGTCTACAAGTCCTTGAAGTCAAACCCTTTCAATAACATAAGTCTTAGGCTTTATAGCCTTTATAAAAATATTCAGATCCTAAAAAATTGGATCCGATTTACTAAAAATAGACAAAATAATTGTTTTTTCATAATTAGGTCAAAAAACCCTAATTTAGCTACTAGTCTATATAACTATAGAACTCGTTCACTATTTGAACCTTTTGATATCTAAAGTGAGTACTGGGAATAAAATGCTACTGCTCCTCTACTAGATAAGTTACTATTTTACTTAGAGAGTTTAGTGTTGGTGACCCTTTCTCCCTTTATGTCACTGCAAAACTGAAGCATACCTTCCCTGATGTTGTTCTTTAGTTCCCTTCATCTTTATACTTCGTCCCTAAGCTATTCATGTTTGCCCAAAATTGGTCCTTTGTGCCAAAATTCAATTGTGTGCCTCTTTCTTATTTCGATGGTTAGGAGGTCAAAATATTGGGTCTGTTCGCTGTCAAAATCCTGCTTTTTGTGGCTAATGAACTGCCTCAACGTCCACCTAAGCCACCGAAAGCCCTATTCTGCAAAAATTCTTAACCAACCTCCAAAATTATTCTTTGAAGTTTGGTTACTTATCTTTTTATTTAGCAGGCTCCATGTTAGGAAGGTTAGCAGCAACCTAGCTTGATTTTGGAGGCTAAAGGTTTACTGCAGCTTTAGCTACGTTTCCAATGTGAGGTGAGTGTAAGGGTTTGGCTTGGCATCCTTAATCTGCAGCCTCTGAAGTCTGATCATTCTGCACAGCCTTGTGTTGTCCTTCAAGTATCTTTTGTTTAGTCTTTTTAGAAAGATATACCTTTCTCTCATCTCTAGGTAAGAATTGTGCAACTGCTTATTCCTCTTGGTCAATATAGCATTGTTTTTCTTTATCTCTCTTTCTAAAATTTCCATCTCATACGATTGTCTCAACAATTGATTTATCCTTTGTTTCTTGGGCTTGCTAGAGGAAGCTTTCTATGCTGGTTCATCTTTCTCTTTTGGTGTAGGTGATGGGAATGCTTCAATCTCTACTACAAATTGCACTACTAGGTCAGCACCTTCCTCTCTTTCCTCTTCTAAATCTAAGTAGGGAAGGTTCAAAATGTTCCCACTATGTCTTGTGACTTCCTAGCCCTTTTCACTGAAATCTAGGTTTCTTTTGACCTACTTGGCTTTAGAAGAGGAAGGAGGTTGTTCTTCTGTTGTTGGGGATATAGCCCTTCTCTTCCTTTTCCCACTCCTTGGGGTGCTATACTTTTTCAAAGGAGACTTCCCCTTTTATTTTCGCTATAGGCTTATTTCAAAACCATTCCAAAACAAGAAATATGCCCATGCCATATTTCTCCTCTTTAGAAATTCTTGGATCAGGAATTGGATAAGACCATGATGAGACAATATTCCAACAATCTTTGTTTCCTGAGCCTTCACTTGGTGTGCCATTTTTTCCAGGATCTTATGTAAGTAGAAAGGTAAATTCAGTGGGATTTTTCCTGTGAAGTGGCTCATAAATTTGAAATTCTAAATCTTGTTGTATCTTCCTTCACAAGTTATATAGACCACAATGGCCTTCAGTAATTGCTACCACCTCTCTTCTAGCGAGGAGGATGGGACACTTTTTTTATACACCACCCCTCTATTTTCAGGCTTCAGGTAAGATCTGAACTCTACATCCTTTGTAATGGTGGTTTTAAACCACTTCTCCCCAGTGCTAGGGAGTTCAGTCACTTCAGCAATTAGGGTTTCATATATCATATATTCTTCCTTACCTATGATTTCCTTGGAGCCATCAAATGAGAGAGAAAATGCCTCAACCACTTGCTGGTGTGAACCTTGAATTTTCTCACAAAAATTATAGTAGCCAGCATCTTTGAAGAACTGGAAGAATTCTAGATGTGCCTCTAGGTAGCTAATGTCTCCCAACTCTCTCTTGAGAGTAGGCCCTCCCTTCTTCATTTGTTGAATGTACTGCTGAGTGCCTGCAAAAAATTCAACTCAACTTTTGTGGAAGAGTGTTTTAGCAGGCTGACTCTGAGAAGTGGTTTTTGGTGGTGAGGATTCCTATAATCGAAGGTGGAGTGTACTGGAGGATTGGGCACTGATTATGAGGGTTTTAACTACATGAGAAATGCTTAGGTGAGAGATGATGGCTTTGGTTGATATTTTTGAGACTTCTTGCCCAACAATCATGTTTAATGCAACCTGGATACCTAGTGGAGATCTTCTGCAGTTATTTGGATAGATGGAGGGAAGAGTAGGGTTTCAAATCACATCGGTCCTCATTAGATGAACAACGAACTCCTCAATCATTTACTTATTCCTTGATGTATTTTCCTGTCTTTTCGTTGGTTTATTGTGCCCTCTTATGATCATTGTTGTGCTGACGAGCCTTGATTTGATAGGTTTTTAACGGTTTCTTCTTTTTTCCTTTTCGACGGTTAAGGGCCCTGATGAAATTGTTTTCTAGCTGCCAAAAACTAGGCTTTCAGTGGCTAATGAAACACTAACCTATTCGCCTAAGCCACCGAAATGTTATTTCCAAATGGCGTTGTAAAACTGGCTTTCGACGAATTGTGATCTCTCTGGATATCTTCTTTTAACTGCCGAAAGACAGGCTTTTCAGTGGCTAAAGAACCATCAAAGCTTTCACATAAGCCATCGAAACCAATTTTTCCCCATTGCCTTTTACTTGCTTTTGGTGGTTAACACCCTCCTTCAACCATTCACTAAGTTTCCGAAACCAACACTTTTTGGTGGCTTATGAGCTATTTGAAAGCCTCGCCTAAGCCACCGAAAGTCCTTTTAACAAATAATCGATTGGGCCAGCTTTCAATGGTTAACACCGATCCTATGTTAAACTATTAGCTACTGAAACAAATCTTTTTGGTGGCTAATGAGTTGTTAAAACGCCCACCTAAGTCACCGAAAGCTAAAACTTTCAATTTTCTAAAATACTACGAAACCAGAGACCCTCAATTTGTTAGTCATATTTAAATCTTTAATAACATGAATCGAATTTTTCATCCTATCAAAATAAATTTATTTTGGAAGATAACAGCCAAAGTCCTGTCAAGAGAAGGATGCTTGGCTTGATGACAATGATAGAGCCTACGGAACTATGTGTCTAGCTATACCTCCTACAATGCGCTACATCCTTGATTCTTCTGATTACCCATTTGAGCTTTGGAGAAATCTAGATGAAGCTCTTGGCATACAGCAACAAGATGTGAGCTATATGGAGAGCAAGAAAATGGGCACCTCCTTATGTGTTCTTCATATGATCTCGGCCTCATGCATTTCTCAAGAAGTTGTTCAAAATGAATAAGAAGAGGTAGCCAAAGGTTCAACAAATGATCCAGCTCAAATTTCTTCCTTTGTGGCTTCTTCTCTTTGTCAAGAAGCTATGTTTCATGAATATAGCATATGAGTTGCTGCCATCACTACTGCTAAAGATTTACTTTCACCCTTCTCCTCTATGTCTTCTCTTACGAATGGGAAAGATGTATTTCTAGTTGATGTCCATAGCGAGCCTTCTACAGAAGATGGGTTTTCTTCACATGAGAGTATTGGTTCGAAAAATGGAGATGTTTCCTTCATCATCACTAGTAGAGTTCCTTCAAGTTCATATGAAGATGGAGAATATTTTTCCATCACAATGGCACATTTGGTACTTGTGTTCCACATTCTTGAAGTTGATTACAACCTTCATTTGAATTTGATGCTTCAAGATCCTTATGACTCGCTTGGCGTCACCTATTCTTAATCAATTACAGTCTCTTTTAGGCATGGCATCCTGCGTGGTTTGAATTCCTCACATGGAATCCTGTTTGGTTCGACTCACCTAGTGGTTCAAAGTTCAAATATGAAGAGTACTATTTTCTCTCCCATCACTGCATTTCAGTTATTCTACATGGTCTAAGGATTTATCATGCAGCTATTCCTAACTTGATTGAGCACATTCCTCTTCTTCCTAAGAAGAATATTCCTCCATACATTTTTTATTGGAAGTATATTCATATTTTGTTTCTGTTTCATAATCCATTTTTGAGGGGAGCTTTTTCCCATGAGTTTTTCCTTCCTTGCCTCTGTTACATGGATTAATAAAATTTGTAAAAAGGTGAATTGTGCCTTAGTTACCAAGGCCTCAAAACACTAAATTGTACTAATTCTTGATTAAGGGAGGGTGTTGGAGTAGTAATACATCCTTAGTATATATTTTAGACCTTAGGCTAACTTCATTTTCCTAAATTTCATTAATGTCCTATGGTTTAGACCTAGGAGAGTTAATCCAACAATATATCTTATTATTTTGACCTATTGACACCTACAACAGCGCCTGGTTTGGTCAACCTATCCCATGTGCTCCCTCATTAATGCATTGGAGTGCCACCTCCTTGATTTGTGGGGCCATAGTTTGACTAAGTGAGCTAGGGGTGTATCTAGCCTATTGTAGCTCTCCTAGGAGCATTTATTGCCACCTTGAGCACCCCACTTGCCTCTATCTTCTCACCCACACATGCCTTGGAGTATTTAATGATCTGGCACACCTAACCAACACTCACACATCAATTCAAGTCTGTTTGGGCTGATTTGGGTCTCCATTGGTCTGCCTAGGGGGAATTGAGGTTATTTCTCACATTGAAAAATGTACAACTCCAATTGGCTTCCAGAGCCACTTGAATTATTCCATTGTATTACAAGTGATGTATGATAATAATATGATAAGTAATCAGCACCTTTCACATTTGTCGTTCCAGCTATTTTCTATCTCTTTGTTTTCTCTTCTATCTTTTGTCAAACAATTTGATGGTGAAATTGTTCTAGCTCCTAAATCTAGTTTGAGATGCAATTATCACAATGGAAAAGAAAGGGACAACATCTTGACTCCCAAATAGTTGTAGGAGTTGAAGGAAAGCATGTGTGCTCAAGAGTATGTGAAAAAAAGTGAAAAAGGGAAGATGGCAAGAAATAATGTGAGGGATCAATTTATTATGGGTCGTGGTGGGTGGCGAAGCAATCAACACATGTTTGTAAGTATATATTTATTTCTCCCAATACATTATGTATGCCATTTTTGTAAGTATATTTGTAAGTACATTGTGTTATATATATTTCATTTTGATTCATATATATATCCAACTAGTTATGTGTTGATAATGATTTGTAGCCTCAAGATCCTATGAGATCAGAAATTGATACGAGTGAAATGGTTGGATGAAGTTTAATATGTGATATAGACAATTCTAAACATAAGATTATATCAAAAAATACAACAAAAATATCATTTCCATCTAATGAAGATAATAAAAGCCACTAACATATCTACGTCTGTTTAGAGTGATAGTGATCAGAACTATAAACATGTAATGGATTGCATAAATGGGTTGACAAAGAAAATGTCAACCATAGCCATCTCCATTTAATGAATCGTCAAATCATGGAATAAAATGGGATATTATAGTGATGTTGATGACGTAAGCTAATTATCATTCCCCTGCAAACATTTCTTGATTTGAATTCATAATATGATATAATTGGTTTAGGACTAATTATTAATGTTTTACTATTGTATTTAGTATTCTTATACTATATTATTGTATTCTTGTAATGTCATATTTGATTTGTGCATGATGTAATCAATTGCAGGATAAAATTAAACAATCTACTGACATTGATGAACTGTAGAAAAATTATCAATTAATGTGTGCAACTCCTGTTGGACAAGATAGTTCAAAGATTGACTTGGGTGTAAGTGCATTTAATTTCGTTACATCAATAATTATGCATGGTTTTGGAATTTAATTGTATTTTTTTTCTTACATTTGTATATATTTTTTATTTGTATTTTGACAGTGCTCAGTAACTCCAGCAGAGATTGAATTATTCCATGTAAGAGATGACGCAAACATACTGGATCCATATGATGGTGCCATCGCAGGGACTTGAGGAATACAATCACTTACTAAGATCCATGGAGTGCCACTTGAAGAGACTGATGCTAATATAGTTGTACTTTCTATCTAAAGTAAAATACCTATTGAATATGAAGATCCAATGGATGGATGTGAAAGCTTGAAGGAGACATAAATGAGTTTTATTCAGTGGTAGGAAATATATTTGAAAAAATTGACCTATATGGTTATTTCTATGAATCAGTTTAAAACATTATGTTTACTTTACATAGTGTTCAGACATCTATTTAAACATAATTTACATATTGTTCAAACCTTTTTTCTGTAAGGGAACGTCACCGTACATGTTTTAATGCATCTATTCACTGGTTCAAGATGACACTATTATGATTTTTTACCTTAATGATGATTGTTTCCATTTATTTTACAGTCTTGATTATTTGTTTAGTTATTTACAATATCTATTATATGAGTTTAAGTGTAAATTATTACTTTCATGTGGCCAAAGTGCATGTTACATCAGTTGTTGTTGTAGTTGATTTAGTGTTTAGGAGAGTGATTCTTCTAGAGAGTGAACTAGGGTAACTATAGAGTGATTTTGCTAGTGTGTGGTATTACGGTTTTTGGATGAGAAACTTGTGTGATTATACCTAGTTGTGTAATTTCTCTTTTCTATTAATAATAGAAAGGAATGTGATTCATATTAAAGATTTCTAGTATGTTGTCCTGAATTTGTAGATTGTTGGTTTTGTAGAACTAACATCTAGATTTCTACCAGTTTGATCCAACTTCATAATCTGCATAGTCATATGGGTACTTTTTCTCCCTAATTTACAAATTGGTCTCTCCTATTTTTATTATTGTCGGTGACCACCCATGGAAATGGGTATCTTGATCTTGTTTGCACATCATGCATGGTTGGGATTAAGACTTCAAGGACAATGAAAAAACCTAATCGAACTCCATTTAGGCTTCTAGAAACATAAAGAGGATGTTCACTGTGGACCTTTATTTTTCCATAAGATGTTTAGAAGGATTGCCAATATTGTCCTTTTTAAGGTTGTGGGACAAGAGGAGCATGAGATTCAAGCACTGAAGGTTCTTCATGATAAACATAAACAAAAGACAACACTTGATATTCCGAAACAATATCTGCAATATTAGAAGGTTAGATTTGTTAACTTCACATAAATTCTCCAAGATTTACAAGAATGAAGACTATAAATTCCAACACCTCTCTAAAAAATTGTGAGAACTTGTTCTTTAAAAAAGAACTATTTTACTTTGTGCTATTGAGATTAAGGGTTCAATTTAAACTCCACAATTGTTAGGTACCCACATTCTCTTTGTGGATTGGGACACCATCGTAGTTGTGTCTGTAACAAATAATTGTCCTAATGACCTGTTTCAAGAAGATGAACTAGAAATATTGCACATGAGTTCATTTGGGTATTGGCTTACACATTTTAAAAATTAAAGTATAATACACCTACGAATTGTTGTGTAAGTTTTCTTATAAAACAATTTTCTAACTATGTTCTGGTTATTTCAGGAGGCATAGGGAAAGGAAAAGAGTAAGAGGTGGGTATATTAATAGGATTTTAACATTTTCCAGAAGTATTTGAAGCAACATCAATCTCTAATATCCTTATGCTTCTTTTGGCATGAAAGAGAAAGATCCGTCAAAGATAAAACAACCAATTACTCCTTTCTTTGCATTTACCAATAAACATAGTGCAACCTTATTGGAAGAGAAACAAAAAAAATTGTAGGTGTGTGCCCTTTTAAATACCTTAGCAACAGATTCTGTTGATCCCAAATTTGTTGTAATTGTTGGCCATTAAGTTACTCATTTAAACATATGTTTTGTCATCTTTTGCATATTTTATGTCACGCAGATCACTATTTAGCTCCAGGTATGAATGTGTTTAAGGTTTAAATGTAAAACCGTTTTATTATTATCATTTTAAGATTTTATCGATTAAAATTGACATGTTTTGAAGCGCATTTGATTTATTAATTTATATGTATATTTGTTTGCAGGTTATATAGCCTTTTTGGCCGAATTAACAACAAACATGCATTTAGCTAGCCATGTGCACATCACATCCAAATCATCATTTAGTTCGCTGTGCAATACTCATTGGCAGGTTTCCATGCATTTAAATGTTGTTACTCTAGAAATTAGTCCTTAGCGCACCAGCAAACAGACATCGCATTTCATCCTAGATATGCGCACAACATATCCTCTCATGGTCTAGCTCATTGTTCAGTTCACCGAACCAACCACGCACTATCGAGAATTGATTTCAGGTATTAAGACGTTGGAACAATATGCAAACTGTTTATTATCCATGTATCTGGGTAATGAAGCTCACATTCTAGATGATTTTCCAGCATGTATCCTCCTTCGTTTGACACCATATCACTAGTCCACATGTTTGAATGATGGTTCAACTCGCGTTCTAGAATACTCACCCATGTATGTTGTTTCTACTAGCCACCACTTCACCAAACATGCTAAAGAGGGAGTTGTATGCCATATCAACCATGCTGAAGAGAATTGTTCACGCAGAAGAAGGGAGAACAAGTATGCATTGGAGTTTGATTAGTTAGATGCCATTATGGTTGACTAAATTTAGAGAGCATTCAACCACTAAAGGGTCAACTTGCTCATCCCTATAAACGTTGTATATAAATACCTCCATGTGCAGAGTTAGAGAGTTGATCATTTCATTTGTTAGACAGTCATTTTTGAAGAGAAGAATTCTATAACTTTGTTCCATCATTTTAATAATAGCCGTATTCTTTGTTGTTTATGATTGCGTTAGAGTAAGCGTTAGCCAGGAACCACCCCTGATTACTGAGAGGGCCCCTCATCAACTAGAGGTTCATTCTTTCTCTGTAATTTCATGCTCTTCTTTGTATTGTAGCTGCTTTAATTTATTTTCATTACATTGTTGTACATGTTTATTTCATTCATTTCCTGTAATGCAATTTTATTTCTGAAGGTTAAAGAGTTAACTGCACGCATAGTTTTCTTTTAGATTTGCTTCCAGTCATTTCATTTCCAATTTATTGTTCAGTTTTATTTGCAATTAGAAAGAACAAATTACTTTGATCAAGTTAAATAAATTCAGTTCTGTTTATTTCCTTTCTGTTCCAAGTTTATGCAATTTGAATTTTAGTTTTTTTATTAATATGCAATTATTTCTTTTCATGAATTTGTTTTATATTTCCCTATCGAATTTGATTAATAAATAGGTTTATTTCCTGCCTTTATGCATTATATTTACATATGCACAAATTTAGCTGAAGATTAGATCATTTAGGTTATTTTATGTTATTTTAACTGTGTAGACTGTCATTCGGACAACTTGTTTAAACTCTCATTCAATCACCCCTTTCAAACCTACAGTTCAGTATGTCATTCAGCCCATCGTTTCATTTTTGTGGTTTTAATGTGTTTTGAAATTGTTTTAAGTTCTGTTTCTTTAGTATTTGAAGTATGCTTTGATTTAAATGGTTAAATGATAGTTCTATTTAACATTGAAGTTCAAGTTAGGTTATTTTAGGTTATTTATTAAAGTTTTATTATTTTCCTGATCTCTTTTCACCTTGAACATGTTTTGAACTATGTTGTGTTTTGTTTCTTGAGTTTGTTTTTGATTTCTTTTTACCTTTGTATTATTTTGTGCTTGTGCCTTTGGATTGATTTATCTGTTTGCATGTAAAACTTAGTATTAGATGTGTCATCCTTAGAAAATTATACTAGTACTTTGTAGACTATTCCCTTCTCATTTATTTGATTACTGAAAGAGACTTGTAGGACAGAATTCAAAGATATTCCTATTAAGTTTTCTACTTGTTTCTTTTTATTAAGTTTTATTTATTAAGTGTTCTACTTGATTATAAGTTAGGTCTTCCTTGCATCTTAGTTTTCCATTTAAAAATTTAGTTGTTGATAGTATCTTTTTCAGTTTAAAGTTATTTATTTATAATAAATTATCAATTATTTAGTTTATTATTCTATTCTTGTTCAATTACCTTAATAGTTGAATTCTTAGGAGTTTGACTCGGTTTTTCATTTTGAAAGATATTTCGATATTTTGTTTGTTAAAATATTTCCATGACACCATAGGAAATCCTCTACCTTCACATTTATTTTGTGTCAACTCTAAGCTTACCAACCCCGGTCAATAATTAAATATTAGGTGAATTAATTTAGACGATATAGCACCCAACACTTGTGGCACAGTTGCTAGGTAGTTTTTCTATAAAGTAGAGTATAAATCCTTATAAAGTTTAGTAATAGGCTGGTGGCAGGGCAGCGGTAAGAACCTATGCATCTGTTATAACAGGCACCCCCAAATCTAGTAGTGATAGTAGCATAGGTTTTTCCTTAGTCTAAACTTTTTTTCATGACAAGACTTAGAGATCCTAAGGCTATATTTGTTAAGACCAAAAAACTTATTGAAATCCCTACTAACTTCCATAGGGGAAATAATTCACCAACTACTAAATCACCAGAAAGGTATCGAAAGACACTGGTCGGAGGCAGTTCTACCGAGAAACCTGAAGAGACCACCTCAGGGAATCTTACTGGGGAAGACATAGAGAGAGAAGGAACATTGACATGAGACTCTAAGGACCCCATCCTTGAGGAAGTTCAAGAATATTAGCCACTAGGAATCTCTAACCCTCCACTAGTTTTGAATACACATAACATAACTTTTTCACTAGTAGGAGATTCGAACTTCATTGACTTTGTTGATCCTTCCCAGGTAAAACCTCTCTTTGGAACCTCCATAGATCCAATCATCTCACAAATTGAAGCTTCCACAGTAGAACCTACTATTCCTCTAGGATTTAATAAAAATACAGTTGATCAGAGGAAGATCTCTCTCTAAAAGGAACGTTGGAACACCCCATTATAACCTCGAAAGGAGCCTCCTAGGTATATCTATGTTAAAAATACAGCTTATATGGAGAGACGGGGGAAAAACGAAGATCATGATGAAGTTAGAAATGATGAAGGAGAAGGATAAAATCGAACTGAGGTTACCTTCAGGTTCCCTATTTTAGATACTATGCAGGATGTAACTATGAAAAACATCCCTCCTTCCTCCTTACCTACTTTCTATGGAAAAAGTAATGAGGACCAAAACACATTCATGTTCAAGTTTGATATCCTTTGTAGGAGTTATAATTATCTACAAAATTATCACAAACAAAAACTCTTTCCCACTACATTAAAATATTCCTCCTTGAGATGGTTCATGGGATTAGGTGAATTCACTATCAGGACTTGCGATGATATGAAAACTTCATTCTTGCAAAAATATCAAGAATACTACAAACCTAAGGACTCTTGACATGATATATTCAATATACAACTTGAAGATGAAATCCTAGAGGATTATCTTGAGAGGTTCATTTATACATTAAATTAATCAACTTATAGCGACCTCCGAGAAGATGTAGTACGTACACTTTTCCTTAAAGGGATATTTGATGACTTGTTATAAAGTCTTAATCTCATGGTGGCTGGTGATATTTCTCATAAAAACTTTCCACAAATTAGTGACATGTGTAAAATTTATTCTAGAAGTAAGGGAAAAGTTGGGAAATTTTTTTGAGAGCCTTATAGTAGAAATGTAAGAGGAAACATTCCTAGTTTAGGTGGAGTTACAAGAGTAGATTTAGGAAACCTATTGGAGAATTTCAATATCGATATCTCAGGAGAAATGGGTTCTCAACTAGATGATTTACAAGCCAAGAAAATGCAGGATGAAGAACAGGCAGCAATGAGCATTTTTTTCCAAGATGTAGGACCAAACATCCCCAAATGGAATGTCCATTAAATAACATCTCCGTGTGTCACATCTACACAAAAGAGCATCCAATGGATAACTGCCCATCGTTTCCTGCATTGCAAGCCATATATAAGGGTGGGGATGTAGGTGAAACATCTGGGAGGCCTCCTTGGAAACCTAGAGATCAACCATCATATCGGAACTTTCCACCACAACCACCACTCTATTTTCTGCCCTATCAACCACCTCAACAATGGAACAATTCAAGTTGGAAAAATTTGCCACATCAGTACGCTACTCCTCAAATTCTGTCGCAGCACCAATATTGGTCACAAGGATGGAGAGGACAACCATATCCTCAGTCACAGCCTATCCATGCACCTAATACTCCTTATCCTCAGCACCAAACAAATTTCCAAACAAATTTCCAACAAATTTCGCCTAGATTTGTACCTCCAGTTTCTTTCATCACACAACAAACACATCACTTCCAGAACACAAATCCTCCTCAACTGACATTATTACTTGCACAACCAATACCTAACCCAAATAATAAACCAACTCAAGATCTTAACAACATTGATTTGAAAACTATTTGATTGTATCTTATTTCGACTGTACCTGTACACGAGATTCAATTACGATCTGGAAGAGTTGTGAATGACAAATCCAAGTCATCAGTCATCGTTCATGAAGAAAATGAAGAAGATGAAGATTCAAATGAACCCGTGAATTATGCTATTTTGGAGGATGTGAAGATTCTAAAGGTCCAAGTACACACCCATCCTCCACAAGGATCTATTTAGGAGTAAAGAATTCCTTCATTCCCAGAAATACTAGTGATCAAAAAACCTATCATTCATCTAGAGTATGACATTTTGAATGAATTAAAGATTATCTCTATCAAAATCCCTTTATTACAAGCTATCAAGGACATAAAAATCTATAGTAAGATAATAAAGGAGCTATGCATTAAACACTCAAGTAAGAAGAAAAAGGATCCTCTTACAATTTAGTTTATAGGAGAGATGTCTAAATGTGTGATAGATTAGTCCCAGATTGCAAAATATACAAATCTAAAAGCCCCAGTAGTAACTGTAATTATACAACACCTCCATAGAAAACACATTAATCGATTTAGGATCCACTATCAGTATGATGACCACCACAGTCTTAGGAGTTTTACAGTTAGGACAATTTATCTGACCTACCCCTTCCATACTAGAACTAGCATACCGTACTATGGTAAAACCTTCTGGAGTCCTGGATGAAATTATTGTCTCAGTGGCCTCATGGGAATACCTTGTCGACTTTATGGTCATACAATCAAAGGATCCTGTTAGAATAATCCGTCAGGATTATTGTAAATAAATAATAGGAATATGAATAGCTAGGAAGGCGAAGAGGCTGGTAATCAACCGCCTCATGAAATGTATAAATACAGGCATTTGCATTTGAATAAACAATCGAATTGGGAGTTATACCAACAAGTGGTATCAGAGCATAACTCCTGCCTGTTTGATTGTCAGTCTTGGCAGTCTGGGTGCCAGACCTACATTCTGCCCTTCGTCCATTTGTTTCAGAGCTGCTGCTCATTTCCCACTGCTCTCTTGATTTGGAGAATGTGGTAGTTTATGCGCCCTCCTGGCTGCATAAACCCTCCTGGCTGCGTGAGTGACTACGAGAATCCTGTGAGCGACTGCGAGAATCCTGTGAGCGACTGCGTGTTGATGTGGAGAATCTGAACGTGATACATCTGCTATCATTTGCGTGTTGTATCATTTGATTGCTGTGATACATTTGTGTGTCTGATACATCTGCTATCATTTGCGTGTTGTATCATTTGATTGTTGTGATACACTGCGTGGAGGCATGATACATCTGCTATCATTTGCGTGTTGTATCATTTATATGCTGGTATTGTATATGCTGGTAATTTATTGTGATATAATGTGTATTGTGCATTGGAGTTGATGGATACTGCTGTGCATTGAAGAGTGCTCTCTCTGCGTGGAGGCGTGATACTGATAGTGGAGGCGTGATACAATACATCAAATTACTGCTGCAACGATACTTTGGTATAATTACTGCTGCAACGATACTTTGGTATAATTCATATGCTGCAACGATACTTTGGTATTTTTACTGCTGTATAATTCATATGCTGCAACGATACTTTGGTATCCATTTATATACTGCTGTGCGTTGGTATCCATTTATATACCACTGCGTGCTTGAAGAATGTTCACTATCCACTGCGTGCTTGAAAATTGTTCACTGCGTTGGTGCTAAGACTTGTCCACTGCGTGCTTGAAGATTCTGCTCATTTGGTATCTATGGTTTGTTANAATTTACTGCGTGATACTGCTGAGCGTTAGTGATACTGCTGTGCGTTGGTGCTGTGCGTTGGTGCTTGAAGATTGTTCACAGCTATTTATATTTTCCCAATACTTTTTGCTTGCTCACAGTGCGTTGGTGGATCATAGCCGAAGATTGTTCACAGCTATTTGGTATCTATGGTTTGTTATTTTTATAACAAAAAAAGGATTTGCTTTTGTTATTATAACAAGACTGTTTGCTGCTTGATTTCGAGCCTTGTAAAGGTGAAAACTGGTGTCGNATTTGCTTTTGTTATTATAACAAGACTGTTTGCTGGATGATAATGAAAAGCTGCTTGATTTCGAGCCTTGTAAAGGTGAAAACTGGTGCCCATTCCTCCTGGAATTGTTTCTACGACTTGGAGACTGCCTGGATTGGTATCTGGTATTGCTATCAGATATATATTTGCGTTGATCATATATATGCTGCAGTGAACCCTAATTTTTTGAAGTAAAACCTATTTTTCTTGCAAAGTCTGGATAGGGGCTGAAATTGATATTGCAGACCAATATAAGGCTGTGTATGACTGACAGTAATATATATTTTGTATTTACTCATATATTTGCTATAAACCTGCATTGTATTCACCTTGGCAGAGACTGTAGACCTGCAAGGTTATTAATTTTTAGTTTTCTCTTTGAAAATTACACTGACAGTTGTAATAATGCAATCTATAGCATCTATAGTCGGTGCCACCCTCACTGGGAAAGACACCTATTCAGAATGGTGGAGGAAGGTCAAATATGCCTTCATCTACAATGACCTGTGGGACGGCATTTGTGAAGGCACCACAATAGAGACAGCAGATGAAAAGACCATAACCACAGACCCTCGACCTCCAGAATCAGAGAAAGAGAAAGCCATTTGGAGAACAAAAGACAAGAAAGCCTTAGCTGTAATCACTGCCACTGTCAGTGAAGAGGTGAGCCAGCACATATTGTCTGCAAAATCATGTTTTGAATCATTAAAAACATTAAAAGAACTGTATGATTCACACAGTGAAATGGAAGTTATTCAACTAATGTTAAAATTATTCAATCTTGAAGTAAAAGACAACGACCCTATGTTAGTTGCCTCTGAAATCAAAGCCATTATGCACAAGATTCAAGTANAAGACAACGACCCTATGTTAGTTGCCTCTGAAATCAAAGCCATTATGCACAAGATTCAAGCATCTGGTATGAAACCAGATCTTCCTCTTGCAGCTTTTGTAAG
>LPNX011126978.1:2426-58713 GCA_001517045.1 Pseudotsuga menziesii | reverse complement strand
TAGCTAGGAAGGCGAAGAGGCTGGTAATCAACCGCCTCATGAAATGTATAAATACAGGCATTTGCATTTGAATAAATAATCGAATTGGGAGTTATACCAACAGATCCTTCAAAAGGGAATCCTATTATCTTGGGAAGAACATGGTTAGCTACTTCCAATTCTTTTATAGGATGTAGGGATGGAGAGAGGACTATTTCCAATGGGCTATATACACAAAGACTTATACTATACCCCTCAACACAACAAATAACTGAAAAATCATGGTGGTTAAATTGTTCTTTTGGGGATGAAGACTTTGATGACCTCTCCCTCCCTAGTGATTTCTCCTAGGCACTTTAGGAGTAGACCACTAAGAATGTATTAAACCATTTTGTTTCCTTGACAACTTGTATAGATCTCCCTCAGTATTTTTCTCAATTCGACCATATTTTTAGAGACAAGTTTCAATAGAATATGGCTGTCTCAATGTTTACAGAAACAACTTATATCTTCATGATTGAAGAGCATACATTACCCTATACTATACCTTGTGAGATTGGCCCTGGATCTCTTTTACATATAAACACAGGGCTAAGTGAAAACCAACAAGCACAGCTGCTTAAAGTTCTTAAAAAACAAGCTGGAGCATTTGCATGGGAATACACCAATATGAAGGGTATACAACTTGACACTTGTATTCACCATATTTACATGGATCCAAATATATCACCTGTAAGGCAGCCACCGAGGAGGATGAATCCTACTCTAAATTATATAGTGAAAGAATAATTACAAAAACTTCTCACTATTGGTTTCATCTATCCTATCTATGATAGTAAATGGGTGTTTCCCTTAGTGGTAGTCCTAAAGAAAGTCACACGGAAATGGTGTATTTGTGTTGATTTTAGAGAACTAAACAAAGCCACACTTAAAGACTACTTTCCTTTACCCTTTATTGATCAAGTGTTAGATACCCTATTAGGTAAACAATATTTTTCCTTTCTTGATGGATATAGTGGTTACAACCAGATTTTAATAGCACTTGAAGATAAAGACAATACCACCTTTACATGTCCTTAGGGAATGTACGCTTATAGATTTTTTCTAATTGGATTATGTAATGCACATGCCACCTTTCAGGGAGCATTCTTAGGAATCATTTTTTATTACTGTGTGGAGGTATACATGGATGATTTAATAGCCTATGGTAATACTTTTCAAGATGCCCTTGACAACCTCGAGAAGGTCTTGATCCGATGTCAAGAAATGAATTTATCCCTTAGTCATGAGAAATGTAAAATGTTACTGACAGAAGGTATAGTTTTGGGACATCATGTTTCCTCCAAAGTAATTAATGTAGATCCTACAAAGATCGAAGTAATTGTTGGCCTTCCCTCTCCCAAAACTCAGAAAGATGTAATAATTTTTCTTGGTTATACAGGATATTACTACCGCTTTATTGAAAATTTCACTAAAATAGTTGCACCAATGTTTAAATTTCTTACAAATGATGTAGAAATCTAGTGGACAGAATCTTGTCAAAATGATTTTGAAATTCTAAAAGCTGAACTATCAGTAGCACCAATACTTAGGGGTCCCAATTGTCCCCTTCCTTTTCATATATCCATCGATCCCTCTAATACGACCATAGGAGGAGTCCTCAGACAAAAAGAGGGACAAGCACATTATGCCATTTATTTTATTAGTAATAATTTGATTCCTGCCGAATTAAATTACATTATTACTGAAAAATAATTTTTGGCAGTAGTTTATTCTATTAATAAATTTCATCATTACATTACAGGTTACAAAGTTTTTGTGCTTACCAATCACTCTGCCATTAGATTTCTAATGAATAAACCAATCACCAATGGTAGAGTGGCTCGGTGGATTCTTCTATTGAAAGAATTTAACATCACTGTTATTGACCGACCTGACAAAAAAAATCTATTAGCAGATTTCCTTTCCCATATTCAACGTGAAGATGATACTAAACCTGTTGGTGACACTTTTCCTGATCAACATTTATTTGTTGTATGTATTCAAACCAATTGGTTTGTAGATATTTCCAATTACTTAGCAACTGGGAAAATACCAAACCATTTGTATCCACATGAGAAGCGTCATATTATAGTTTAGAGTTCCAATTATTCTTAGCTTGATAATTATCTCTACCGCAGTGGTCCAGATCTTATTATTCAACGATGCATGCGAGAGGATGAAATTACAAACATCCTCCATGCATGCCATGATGGACCCTGTGGAGGAAATTTTTATTATAATAGGATGACATACACAGTATTACATTTTGGTTATTATTGGCCAAGCATTTTTAAGGATGCGGCCAAATATGTCAAAGGATGCGATAGTTGCCAAAGAATGGGTAGACCTACGTCATGTGATCATATTCCCCTACAACCCCAAGTCATGATTAAACCCTTTGAGAAATGGGCTCTTGATTTTGTAGGACCAATTTCTCCCATTTCTCGTAAAAATAAATATATCCTGGTTTGTACGGACTATGTCACCAAATGGGTAGAAGCTAAAGCATTGTTTAGGGCCATAGAGAAATCAATGGTAAAATTCATATATGAAGAAATATTTACCCGGTTTGGTGTACCTAGAGAAATTGCTACAAACCAAGGTACTCAATTTACTTCCAAATTAATGAAAGAACTCACTAAGAAATATGGCATCCGACATTGCAAGTCTTCACCTTATCATCCTTAGGCTAATGGTTAGGTAGAATCAACCAATAAAGTATTAGAATCCATTTTAACCAAAACCATTCACTTACATCATAAGGATTAGGAAGATAGACTCCCAAAGACTTTATGGGCCTACAGGATAACATGGAGAAACACTATCGGACATACCCGCTATGAGTTAGTGTATGGAAAACAAGTCCTTTTACCTATTGAATTTCAAATCAAAATCTTTCATATGGAAGCACAATTAGGCATGGATTTGGATGAAGCACATAAACAACAAATATTATAGATTAATGAGTTAGAGGAGATTAGACAAGATGCACTCCAAAGAACAATGCTAATACAGAATCATTGAAAGACATAGCATGAGAAATTTATTAAGAAAAAGTAGTATAATACTGCATATTGGGCACTACCATTCGACTCATGGTTTAAAAATTTTAAAGAGAAATTAATTACCCGTTGGATGGGCCCATAAAAAGTAGTTACAACCTTTGAAAACATATCAGTAGAAATTAAAACAATTGATGCCTCACAACTTTCCTTTGTAGTAAATGGAAATAGACTTATGCTTGATCACCAACAAACATCTAAATGGGATTTTATATAGAATGTTTTGCAGTAAAATGAAATAGAATTAGTTGAAGAAGAAGTTATTCCTCATCCTCATGATCCTTAAAAATGTACTTCGGGTTATCATCACTTGTATATATGTAAATATATGGTTGTTTCTTTGAATAAATAAGAGTCATTTCTAATAGAATGTTTACAAGGGACTCTTTTTCTTTTTATTGTATATGTTTTCATGGATAAATTGAATCATCTAAAAAATGGTTTTGTAGTTTGATTACAAGTACGTTATCTCTATGAGAAACTAAAAGAGTATTATTTGGAAAAGGGAAATACGCTTAAACATTTATAAGGTATCTTAACCTTTCTTAGGGTACTTTTGAAATTTGGAGCTCATAGTGAAAATTAAAAAAATTATAATCCTTTGTATATCATTCTTAACCAGCTCTTCTATGATTCATATTGTTTTTGGTATTTTGACTCAGACATGTATATTTATGATTTACTCTTTTGAACAGTTGCTTCATAGACCTACTTTCATTATCATATTTTTCACAATCTTATGTTACACCTATGAATTACAAGTTCATCCTATACTTGTTATGAAAACTTGTCTCTCAAGTATTTTGGTGATAACTCAAGAGTAAGTGGAATTTTTGTGTGTTGGGAACATTACTTTTCTTTTATCAAGGAGAAGGACTGTAAGGTTAAAGAACAACTTTACGTTATTCTCTTTTGACATGATTTATGGTTAAGGCCATTATAAAATTACATATAAGTTTATTTTACAAAATTGAATTATGTGTTTAGAAGGACTTAACATGCTCTAGTACCAACCGAATTCCATATATTTAATATCACTATACAAGGAAAACTTGTTGGGGTACTGAACAAGCCTGCTGGCAGGGGGTCAATGCTAAGTAAAAACTTAAAAAACAGAATATTGATAAATGAAAGTAAGGCTGTCGGGGTACTGAACAAGATCACTGGTAGCGGGGCTATGCTTTCTTGGTACCAAGGTAAACCCACTGGGGAACTGAACAGGTCTTTTGGCAGTGGGGAAATATTAGGTAAAAGAGATCTGGTTAATACGCCACTATGCACGTGATTCATAAAATAATGCTAATATAAAGAAAAAAATTTAGAATAAATATGTCACAAACAATTGTTTATAATGTCATTTGAGAATGGATGTAAGTTGGGATTTTCCCTAGCCGTGTAATTCAACACATACCTAGGATGTCATTATCCCAGAAATGGGACCCATAACTGTAAATTTCACACACTCTGGGGTACACATAAAATATTTTCTTATGACATGATATCTTTAAAATGAGGCATGGATGACTAGTTTTTCCTATGGCATTCTTTTGGTTATAATATTATCATTCAAGTGGTCTTTCTAAGAACTGTTATATTTTTCATGAATATACATAGCTAAATCATTTCCATTTCCTAGTTAGTTTTTCTTTTTCTTACAAAATAATAAACAACATGATAGACCTCTTTATTCTCATTATCTAGAACAATCAATTCTTCTCTCTTGTGTTGGGGCTCCGACCTTCAAGGTCCTAAGTTTTGGTAAGTCCGCGGTTTTTGTGGAAGCTAGTAAGCGGAGTTGCGGTGCAAAATAGTTTTAGGGGTGTCGGGGTTGGGTTGAAGCCCCTGTTTTTGTAAATGACCCATGTTTTAAAACCCAGGGTTATGGTTTTTGGGTGCCCATGGTTTAAGTCCATGGTTTTGTAATAGTGCACTTGTATAAATAGGCACTTATGTAAAGGACTAAGGTTAGGCCTTTGACGATTATCTTATGATGCTAATGTGATGTGAAGCTAAGATCTATTCTAAGGGTTTAAGGTTAAGTCCTAGATGTGTGCATGGAAGACCTCTGCAGCTGTGTGTGCAGAGGGTTTTTGTAAGATAGGTTCTGCAGTTGAGTGCACAGATCTGCAGCTAAATGCGCAGATTGTGGAAGACTGAGAAGATCTGCAGGTGAGTGCGCAGATCAGAACTGTGGTTTTTGTAAAGAGTTGAATATAAACACAGTTCTGTGGATGTAGCCCTACATTAGGGGTGAACCACATATATCGTGTGTTGTGGTGGTTCTGTTGTTTTGTGCTGTTATGTTTTATGCTTTTGATAAGTAGGTGAATGCAAAAATAAGATAACTGTTAAAATATTAACTTCGTTGTGAATTCCCAGTTAAGGGTTAAGAAAGAAACATTCTTATCTAACCTGTGAAGCTAATTAAGTGAATGCCTAAGCTCTATTTTGTATACATATTTGTTGCTAAGGCTAAAGGTATAGTAATATCCCTCTTTTTCTTGCAGAAACCTGATTCTGTGGCACCCCATAGCTGTTTCGGGTGAGACTGCAACCTGTTCACAGGTTGTTGCCGAAAGGGCCAACACTGTGGGTTTTTTATTGGTGCAAAGATAAAAGGTATAAAACCCGAGTCTTCCCATAGCCCAACAAATTAGTTTCGTTGCAGGTTGAACTTAGTATCTGATTTAAGAGGGATCTACGTCATACCTGAAGGGATATGTTTTGGAAGCCCTCAGTAAAATAAATCGGTGATTGGGTTGAAGCTACCTATCAGAAATTTGCTGAATAAGAAAATAAGGATCCTTGTCGTAGCTCAGATGACTTCTTGTAAAGGTACGTTTTTATTGATATTCATGAAGTTTTCTTTGGTAGTATCCACATAGAATTGCACCAGTGGTTATCCAGGTTGACAGAAAGAAAGACCAAATTCAAGGAGGATCAGTTTCCTGACTAGCCCCCCGCAAGAATTAACATATTGAAAATAGTGAATAACACGATATCACAAGCTGTTGATTTTTGGACAACGCGAACCCTTGAAGCATTTGTGACGGAGTTTGCCATCGACACAAGTACTTCCTTCAGTGAAGCTGAATGAGATTTTTTTGAAGGACCAAGGGGTAAGTACTTGAATTCATTCAGTTTGATAATTAAAATGATTTTGGATGAAAAAGGCATATTGCTTATTGAATCAGATTGCTAGAATTGTTGTATTAACCTATGTTTGGAAGTGAAAGCGACTTCGATGAGAAAAGTGGTTTGCTTCAAAGAGGTAAAAGATACAAGATAAATCTTGGATCCTATACCCTAGGCCAGAATACCAAATATATCCCCCTAATTCCAGATGACTCTGACTCTGAGGAAACCCCTTCTATTAGAAACCCTCCTGTAACTCTACAAAGAAGACCTCTTACCCCTGAGAACCCATCGTAGTCTGAAAGTAACCCTAACCCTAGTAGTCCTGTCACAGGTTAGTCTACTTCAGTATGTTCCCCTCCCCCTGTTTTCAGCCCCCTTCCTCCCCCCCCCTCGATCCAATATGGCCCATGTGAATGATGATATCAAACTCCTAGTATTTAAAGGAACTGGATCAGAGGATCCAGAGCAGTTTTGGTTCTGATGCAAAGCTGTGTGGACTGCTAAGAGTATTACGGATGAAAATACAATAAGAGCGTAGCTAATCACCTCTTTGAGACACCGGGATTTGACCTGGTATATGAAGTTTTCTAGTACTCAAACTATATCTTGGCCGATATTAAAAAGGGCATGATAAAGGAATTCAAGAAACCTAAATCAGAGTCGCAGTGTATAACTGAACTAAAGGAAATTCAGCAAAAGAGAGGTGAATAAGTGTGGGACTTTGATCAGAGGTTCAAGGTCCTGTTGGATCAAGTCAGTTTTACTATTGGACAAGAACAACATAAAGAGTGGTTCATTGCAGCATTATTGCCGCATATTAGGACTCCACTTGTGCAACAGAAGGTTGCCGATCAGCAAGAGACATTGGAAATTACCATGAAGCTTGAAACAGCTCCTGTCAGAGACAATTCTGGCATAGCCCAGATATAGGCACAGTTGGCAGAAATGGATTTGGATCTTTGCGACATGAAGAAAGGAAAATATGTTCAAGAGGAGGTTTGGTGTACCCGATGCAAGACAGAAGGTCATTACAAAGAAAAATTCCCTACACTAAGAAACTACCTGAGTACTGGTGCACTAAACCCATTTAACCCGGCTATACTATATTGTGAGATCTGTAGAACAGCTGACCAGCATTGACCTGAATATTTCTATCTGCTACAAAGATATGTTCAAGTACCTAAGAACCCATACTGTAAGTTTTGTAAGTCAATGGGACACAATGAGGATGAGTGTCGCAGCTTTGACCTCATGAGAGAGTGAACCTATGATGCTTACAGGGTACAAAACAATGCATAAGGCAATAATGGATATGGCTACCGTGGTGGTAACCCAGGTCGAGGTAATTTCAGAGGTCGTGGTGGTATGCCTGGATGAGGCCAAGTTATTTGCTATAACTGTAATCAGGTAGGCCATCTAGCTATAGACTGTTGAAACCCAACTACGACATGTCAATATTGTAGAGTAGTCGATCATGTGATTGAGCAATGCCCATAGTTGATAGCCAAGATACAAGAAAGGAATAGTGTTTCTACTCAGAATATTTAGATGATTGCTGTAGAGAAAAGATCTGTCCCAGTTATTAATGTTGTTACAAAGAGTCGAGCTATGATGCAAGTGCAGAATATGGAGAAACAGTCTGTCGAGGCTTGGGTCCACAAGACCCTAGAGAAGATTCCAGCCTTTGATGTTGACAGAGAAAAGGAAACATTTATGGATGCTAAAAAATACTTTGCTGATCCAGGAACCTCAGTAGCAACTGCGCACGAGCATCAGCAGCAGTCGCAGGCCCAAGAATCTTCGCCAGATCAAGTAAGTACACTAACATCATTCTTACAAAGTTGTATGAAGCTGTTAAGAAACAAGAATGCCTTGAATGAGTTACAGAAAGTTCTTCAGTCTTGTGAATCCCAGCAAAGCTTTGATAAAGGAAAAAATGTTAATAGAGTTAGAAGGACTAGAAGAGAAATGAGGTTGCATGCTCAGATAGGAGAGTATGATATGACTGATATCATTTTAGACCTGGGATCAGAAGTGAATGTCATAACTAAGAAGACCTGGGAACAAATGAGAAAACCTAAGCTTTAGTGGTCCCCTATATAGTTGAGATTAGTTAATCAAGAGAGGATTGTGCCCTTGGGAAGAATCCCTAGTGTACCAGTAGATATTGATGGAGTCAGTACCCTAGCAGATTTTGAAGTCATTGAAATAATCGATGATAGCAACCCCTATCCAGCCTTTCTAGGAATTGAATGGAAAATAAACAATGATGCAGTAATCAACCTTAAGAAGAGACAGATGACTTTCGAAGGAAAAGTCTTGAGAGTCATAGTACCATTGGACCCTTCTCATGGAGAAAGGTATACAGAGCCAGTCAAAGATGAATATCAGGATGTCTTAGATCATATTTATAACATCACAGCTAAATAAGAAGACTATGTTAACCCCACTAGTGAAGGTATAATGGATTGGCAGTGTGACAGTTCTTGCATGATTGATTCAGATGATGGCCTAGAGAACTGGGAGAATAGACTGTATGGGCTACATGGACATCGATGTGAAAGAATTACCAAGTCTCTTAGATGGCTTAGCTTACAGACAAGAGCCTTACCTATTTTTGATGGCTTGACAGACCCAGCAGATTTTATTGTGCAATTTTCAGAGCAGGTACCAGATTCATAGAAAATGCAGACTCTAGATTCAGTATTCAGAGCCACAGCTTCTAGATGGTGGAATGGTCATAAGAAGTATATTTAGAGTTGGGAAGCTTGTCAAAAGCTTCTTCGCCTCAGATTCGTGGATCAACCTCAGGAGGTGCAAAGTAGGTTTAATGGTTAGACTAGCCCTTAGGAACATTTGGAGCAGTGTTATGAAGCATCGAAGCATGTACCTCATGAAGAATGGGTACATCAGTTTGTGCACACCCTGGAACCTATCGCGAAGAATTGGTATGCAGAGGTGGAGCTTCACCATGGTACTGCAAGTTGGGATAGTCTTGTTGATAGTACTTCGGGTTATCATCACTTGTATATATGTAAATATATGCTTGTTTCTTTGAATAAATAAGAGTCATTTCTAATAGAATGTTTACAAGGGACTCTTTTTCTTTTTATTGTATATGTTTTCATGGATAAATTGAATCATCTAACAAGTGGTTTTGTAGTTTGATTACAAGTACGTTATCTCTATGAGGAACTAAAAGAGTATTATTTGGAAAAGGGAAGTACGCTTAAACATTTATAAGGTATCTTAACCTTTCTTAGGGTACTTTTGAAATATTGAGCTCATAGTGAAAATTCAAAAAATTATAATCCTTTGTATATCATTCTTAACCAGCTCTTCTATGATTCATATTGTTTTTGGTATTTTGATTTAGACATGTATATTTATGATTTACTCTTCTGAACAATTGCTTGATAGACCTACTTTCATTATCATATTTTTCACAATCTTATGTTACACCTATGAATTACAAGTTCATCCTATACTTGTTATGAAAACTTGTCTCTCAAGTATTTTGGTGATAACTCAAAAGTAAGTGGAATTTTTGTGTGCGGGGAACATTACTTTTATTTTATAAAGGAGAAGGACTGTAAGGTTAAAGAACAACTTTAAGTTATTCTCTTTCGACATGATTTATGGTTAAGGCCATTGTAAAATTACATATAAGTTTATTTTACAAAATTGAATTATGTGTTTAGAAGGACTTAACATGCTCTAGTACCAACCGACTTCCATATATTTAATATCACTATACAAGGAAAACTTGTTGGGGTACTGAACAAGCCTGCTGGCAGGGGGTCAATGCTAAGTAAAAACTTAAAAAACAGAATATTGATAAATGAAAGTAAGGTTGTCGGGGTACTGAACAAGATCACTGGTAGCGGGGCTATGCTTGCTTGGTACCAAGGTAAACCCACTGGGGAACTGAACAGGTCTTTTGGCAGTGGGGAAATATTAGGTAAAAGAGATCTGGTTAATACGCCACTATGCACGTGATTCATAAAATAATGCTAATATAAAGAAAAAAAATTAGAATAAATATGTCACAAACAATTGTTTATAATGTCATTTGAGAATGGATGTAAGTTGGGATTTGCCCCAGCCGTGTAATTCAACACATACCTAGGATGTCATTATCCCAGAAATGGGACCCATAACTATAAATTTCACACACTCTGGGGTACACATAAAATATTTTCTTATGACATGATATCTTTAAAATGAGGCATGGATGACTAGTTTTTCCTATGGCATTCTTTTGGTTATAATATTATCATTCAAGTGGTCTTTCTAAGAACTGTTATATTTTTCATGAATATACATAGCTAAATCATTTCCATTTCCTAGTTAGTTTTTCTTTTTCTTACAAAATAATAAATATCATGATAGACCTTTTTATTCTCATTATCTGGAACAATCAATTCTTCTCTCTTGTGTTGGGGATCCAACCTTCAAGGTCCTAAGTTTTGGTAACTCCACGGTTTTAATGGAAGCTAGTAAGTGGAGTTGTGGCACAAAATAGTCTTAGGGGTGTTGAGGTTGGGTCGAAGCCCCTCCTTTTGTAAATGACCCATGGTTTAAAACCCAAGGTTATGGTTTTTGGGTGCCCATTGTTTAAGTCCATGGTTTTGTAATAGTGCACTTGTATAAATAGGAACTTATGTAAAGGAGTGAGGTTAGGCCTTTGACGATTATCTTATGATGCTACTGTGATGTGAAGCTAAGAGCTATTCTAATGGTTTAAGGTTAAGTCCCAGCTGTGTGCATGGATGACCTCTACAACTATGTGCGCAGAGGGTTTCTGTAAGATAGGTTCTGCAGCTGAGTGCGTAGATCTGCAGCTAAGTGCGCAGCTTGTGGAAGACTGAGAAGATCTACACCTGAGTGTGCAGATCAGAACTATGGATTGTGTAAAGAGTTGAATATAAACATAGTTCTATGGACATAGCCCCTACATTGGGGGTGAACCATGTATATCGTGTGTTGTGGTGGTTCTGTTGTTTTGTGCTATTACGTTTTGTGATTTTGATAAGTAGGTGAATGCTAAAATAAGATAACTATTAAAATATTAACTTCGCTGTGAATTCCCAGTTAAGGGTTAAGTAAGAAACATTCTTATCTAACCTGGGAAGCTAATTAAGTGAATGCCTAAGCTCTATTTTGTATACATATTTGTTGTTAAGGCTAAAGGTATAGTAATATCCCTCTTTTGCTTGCAGAAACCTAATTCTGCGGCACCCCATAGCTGTTTCGGGTGAGACTGCAACCTGTTAGCAGGTTGTTGTCGAAAGGGCCAACACTGTGGGTCTTTTGTTGGTGTGAAGATAAAAGGTATAAAACCCAGGTCTGCCAATAGCCCAACAAATTGGTTCCGTTGCAGGTTGAACTTAGTATCTTCTTTAAGAGGGATCTACGTCATACCTGAAGGGATATGTTTTGGAGGCCCTCGGTAAAAGAAATTGGTGATTGGGTTGAAGCTGCCTATCAAAAATTTGCTGAACAAGAAAATAAGGATCCTCGTCATATCTCGGATGACTTCTTGCAAAGGTACGTTTTTACTGATATTCATGAAATTTTCTTTGGTAGTATCCACATAGAATTGCACCAGTGGTTATCTAGGTTGACAGAAAGAAAGACCAACTTCAAGGAAGATCAGTTTCTTGACTGGACCCCCAGAAGAATTAACATATTGAAAAGAGTGAATAACGCGATATCACGAGCTATTGATTTCTGGACAACACAAACCCTTGAAGCATTTGTGACAGAGTTTGCCATCGACACGAGTACTTCCTTCAGCGAAGTTGAACAACAGTTTTTCAAAAGACCAAGGGGTAAGTACTTGAATTCATTTAGTTTGAGAATTAAAATGCTTTTGGATGAAAAAGGCATATTGCTTATCGAATCAGATTGCTAGAATTGTTGTTACTAACCTATGTTTGGAAGTGAAAGTGACTTCGATGAGCAAAGTGGTTTTCTTCAAAGCGACAAAAGATACAAGAGAAATCTTGGATCCTATACCCTAGGCCAGAATACCGAGTATACCCCACTAAGTCCAGATGACTCTGACTCTGAGGAAACCACTTCTATTAGAAACCTTCTTGTAACTCCGCAGAGAAGACCTGTTACCCCTGAGAACCCATCACAGTCTGAAAGTAACCCTAACCCTAGTAGTCCTGTCATAGATCAGTCTACTTCAGTAGGTTCCCCTCCCCCTGTTGTCAGCCCCTCTCCTCCCCCCCCTTGATCCAATATGTCCCATGTGAATGATGATATCAAACTCCCATTGTTTAAAGGAACTGGATCAGAGGATCCAGAGCAGTTTTGGTTCTTATGCGAAGTTGTGTGGACTGCTAAGAGTATTACGGATGAAAATACAAGAAGAGTGCAACTACTCACCTCTTTCAAAGACCGAGCTTTAACCTAGTTTATGAAGTTTTCTAGTACTCAGAACTATATCTTGGTTGATATTAAAAAAGCCATGATAAAGGAATTCAAGAAACCTAAATTAGAGTCGTAGTGTATAACTGAACTAAAGGAAATTCAGCAAAAGAGAGGTGAATCAGTGTGGGACTTTGATCAGAGGTTCAAGGTCTTGTTGGGTGAAGTCAGTTTTACTATTGGACTAGAAAAAACATAAAGAGTGGTTCATTGTAGCATTATTGCCGCATATCAGGACTCCACTTGTGCAACAGAAGTTTGCCGATCAGCAAGAGGCATTTGAAATTGCCATGAAGCTTGAAACAACTCGTGTCAAAGACGATTCTGGCATAGCCCAGATACAGGCGCAGTTGGCAGAAATGGCTTGAGAGCTTCGCGACATGAAGAAAGGAAAATCTATCTGAGAGGGGGTTTGGTCTACCCGATGCAAGATAGAAGGTGATGACAAAGAACAATGCCCTGCACTAAGAAACTACCTTAGTACTGGTGCACCAAAACCATTTAACCTGGCTGTCCTATATTGTGAGATCTGTAGAATAGCTGGCCAGCATCGACCTGAATATTGCTATCTACTACAAAGATATGTTCAAGTACCTAAGAACCCCTACTCTAAGTTTTGTAATTCAGTAAGACACAATGAGGATGAGTGTCGCAGCTTTGACCTCATGAGAGAGTGAACCTATGATGCTTATAGGGTACAAAACGATGCACAAGGAAATAATGGATATGGCTACTGTGGTGGTAACCTAGGTCGAGGTAATTTTAGAGGTCGTGGTGGTATGCCTAGACGAGGCCAAGTTATTTGCTGCAACTGTAATCAGGCAGGCCATCTAGCTAGAGACTATCAGAACCCAACTACGACATGTTGATATTGTAGAGCAGTTAATCATGTGATTGAGCAATGCCCACAGTTGATAGCCAAGATACAAGAAAGGAATAGTGCTCATACTCAGAATATTCAGATGATTCATATAGAGAAAAGATCTGTCCCAGTTATTAATGTTGTTACAAGGAGTGGAGCTACGATGCAAGTGCAGAATATGGAGAAATAGTCTGTTGAGTCTTGGGTCTGCGAGACCCCAGAGAAGATTCTATACTTTGATGTTGAAAGATAAAAATAAACATTTATGGATGCTAAAAGAGACTTTGTTGATCTAGGAACCTCAGTAGCAACTGCGCACCAGCATCAGCAGCAGTCGCAGTCCCAAGAAGCTTTGCAAGATCAAGTAAGTAGACTAACATCATTCTTACAAAGTTGTATGAAGCTGTTAAGAAACAAGTATGCATTGAATGAGTTACAAAAAGTTCTTTAGTCTTGCGAATCCCAGCGAAGCTTTGATAAAGGAAAAAATGTTAATAGAGTTAGAAGGACTGGAAGAGAAATGAGGTTGTATGCTCAGATAGGAGAGTATGATATGATTGATATCATTTTAGACCTGGGATCAAAAGTGAATGTCCTAACTAAGCAGACCTGGGAACAAATGAGAAAACCTAAGCTTGAGTGGTCCCCTATATAGTTGAGATTAGCTAATCAACAGAGGATTGTGCCCTTAGGAAGACTCCCTAGTGTACCAGTAGATATTGATGGAGTCAGTACCCTAGCAGATTTTGAAGTCATTGAAATAATCAATGATAGCCACCCCTATCCAGCCTTGTTGGGAATTGAATGGGAAATAAACAATGATGCAGTAATCAACCTTAAGAAGAGACATATGACTTTCAAAGGAAAAGGCCTGAGAGTCATAGTACCATTGGACCCTTCTCAAGGAGAAAGGTATACAGAGCCAGTCAAAGATGAAGATCAGGATATCTTAGATCATATTTATAACATCACAGCTAAAGAAGAAGACTATGTTAACCCCACTACTGAAGGTACAATGGATTGGCAGTGTGACAGTTCTGGCATGACTGATTCAGATGACGGCCTAGAGAACTAGCAGAATAGACTGTATGAGCTACATGGACATCGATGTGCAAGAATTACCAAGTCTCTTAGATGGCTTATCTTACAGAAAAGAGACTTACCTATTTTTGATGGGTTGACAGACCCAGCATATTTTATTGTGTAATTTTCAGAGCAGGTACCAGATTCACAGAAAATGCAGACTCTAGATTTAGTATTCAGAGCTGTAGCTGCCAGATGGTGGAATGGTCATAAGAATTATATTCAGAGTTGGGAAGCTTTTCAAAATCTTCTTTGCCTCAGATTCATGGATCAACCTCAGGAGGTGCGAAGCAGGTTTAATGGTCAGACTAGACCTTAGGAACATTTGGAGTAGTGTTTTGAAGCATGGAAGCATGTACTTCGTGAAGAATGGGTACATCGGTTTGTGCACACCTTGGAACCTGTCGCGAAGAATTGGTATGCAGAGGTGGAGCTTCGCCATGGTACTCCAAGTTGGGATAGTCTTGTTGATAGTTTTGTGCTTACATTTTCTATTAATGAGGTTTTCCCTGTTTTGGACGCAGCTGTTACGCTGATCCACACTAAGGTGTTTGATGGGATGAAGAAACAGTAAGCAAAGTGACCCAACTTCTCCATCAGTATCAAGACCTATTTCTGATGAAGTTTTCAGAAATGAAAGGTATCCTTGGTGATATAGGAGTGAAAAAAATCCCTTTGAAACCTGATGCGAAGCCTATGAAGCAGCGCCCTTATAGGCTGAACCCTAAGTATAAAGAAAAAGTCAGGGTGGAGCTAGATAAGATGCTCACAGCTGGAATCATTGAGCCTTTCAAAGAGTTAGAATGGGTGAGCCCCATGGTGGTACAAGAAAAGAAGACCAAGGGAAAAATCTGAATCTATGTTGATCTCAGGAAGTTGAATGATGCCTGTTTGCATGATCTGTTTCCTACTCCCTTTACAGATGAAGTTTTAGACAATGTTGGAGGTCAAGAAGTGTATTCTTTTACTGATGGATTTCAGGTTACCATTAGATTATAATTGCTCCAGAGGATCGACATAAAACAACCTTCGCTACAGAAATGGGATCTTTTTAGTATACAGTTATGCCTTTTGGATTGAAGAATGCACCTACTATGTTTTCCAGGGTAGTCATATCTGCATTTAAGGAATTCATTCATAAGTTCTTGGAAGTTTACTTTGATGATTGGAATATCTTTGGTTTATTAAAAGATCATATAGCTAGCTTAAGGCTTATGCTGGACAAGTGTAGACAGCATCATATTTCATTGAACCTGAAGAAGTGTATCTTTTGTGCACCTTTTGGAATTATGCTAGGTCATATTCTATGCAAGCAAGGATTGATGGTGGATCTTGTGAAGATAGCCATCATTGCGAACTTGCCACCTCTGAAGTCTATTAAGCAACTTCGCACTACACTTGGTCATACTAGATATTACAGAAAATTTATCAAAGGATATGCTTAGATTACAGCCCCTATGGAGAAGAAGTTGAAGAAGGATATTAAGTTTGAATGGACACCTGAGTGTCAGGAAAGCTTGTACATTTTGAAAGAAAAGATGGTAACTTCCCCTATCCTAGTATTCCCTAACTGGAATAAGGAGTTTCATGTTCATGTCGATGCAGCTTGCATTGCTTTAGGTGTAGTATTGGCTCAGTCAGGTGACGGTAATATTGATCACCCTATTGCCTTTACAAGTAGAAAATTGTTCACAACAGAAAAGAATTATACTATGACAGAATGAGAAGTTCTAGCTATGGTTTATGCCTTGCAGAAGTTTCGACACTATCTGTTAGGATCGCATTTTAAGATGTTCACTAACCATTCTTCTTTGAAGTATTTGGTTAACAAGCCCGTGTTAGGTGGAAGGATATGCAAATGGCTGATTCTGTTTTAGGAGTATGACTTTGAGATCATAGTTAAACCAAGGAGGCTTAACCTGGGGCCTGACCACTTGTTGAGGCTCGAGTCAGTAGAAGAGCTCACTAGTTTGGATGAAGGTCTTCCTGATGCCCAATTGTTTGCCATCTAGATGGTTGATGACTATTTTCAGGATTTTGTTCAGTACTTGTCTACAGGTTTTCCACCCTCTAAGATGATGACATAGTAGAAGAAGCAGCTGGTGGTCAGAGCAGCTGACTTTACCTTTATAGGAGGATAGCTATATAAGATGGGACCAGATGAAATACTGCGCAGATGTGTCCTGGAGCACGAAAAGCAATTGATCTTGGCTGAGGCACATTCGGGAGTAGCAGGAGGTCATTATGTAGGAAAAGCTACAGCTCAGAAGATTCTGACAGTAGGATTGTGGTGGCCTACAATTCATAAGGATACAAGAGAGTATTGCCACAGCTGCGATATTTGTCAAATGACAGGAAAACCATCTAGGAGGGATGAGATTCCTTCAGTTCCATAGGTAACTTTACAAGCATTTGACAAATGGGATATTGATTTTGTGGGACCAATAAATCCCCCTGCAACGAAATCTGGAGCAAGATACATTATTACAGTGACTGATTACCTTAATTGTTGGGATGAAGCTCAACCAGTCAAGAATTGTAGCACTGCTACAACTGTAAAGTTCATCTTCGATAATATCTTGTCAAGATTTGGGTGTCTTAGAATTCTTATGAGTGATCAAGGATCACATTTCCTAAATAAGACTATTGAAGCATTGACCAAAGAATTTCAAGTATATCATCAGAAGAGTACTGCCTACCATCCTTAAGCAAATGGAGCTGTCGAAGCCTTTAACAAGATCGTTGAGTACGCTCTAACGAAGGTTTTCAATGTTAACAGAAATGATTGGGATCTTAGAATTCCAGCAGTACTATGGGCTTATAGAATCACATGCAAGAAGTTGGAAGGCCATACACCTTTTAGGTTGGTATATGGACAGGAAGCAGTTATGCCCAGGCAGTACATTGTTCCTATCCTCAGAATATCTTCCTTCACAGAGATGGATGATCCAGCCATGTTGAATGAAAGGCTGGCAAAGATACTGGAACTAGAAGAAGACAGATTCATTACGGGTTTCCAGCAGCAAGTGCAGAAAGCTAGAGAAAAAGCATGGCATGATAGACACATTAAGAAAAAGAATTTCCAGAATGGTGATCTTGTGCTCTTGTATGACAGTAAATTCATGAAGTTCCAAGGTAAGTTCAAGACCCATTGGAAAGGACCATACATAGTTCATGAAGTTACTGATGGTGGTGCAGTCCGGTTAGCTAAATTGAATGGAGAAATTCTAACTTCCATGGTGAATGGAAGTAGATTAAAGAAGTATAGGGACAAGCCTTGAACTCCTAAGTAGAAGTAACAGCAGGAAGGAGAGTCTAAGTACCAACAACAGTTGAAATTGGGTACTAGACTATAATGAAGCTGTTCTTCAAGAGCTGTGGCAGATTGCTGGAAGTGTTGAACGTCGACTTTCTACCGAAGCTGGTGTCAGGATGCATTGGAGTTATGAACTGTGTCAAAGGTACTTAGGGTGGTAAAGCTGAAGTTAATAGTTGTGCCGAAGAAGAAAGGTGTGTCAAAGCTTAAAATGTGACCGTTGGAAAAGAATCAGATCTAGCAGCACCGACATGTGAACTACATCAACTACCTGTAATGATAAGATTTTGGGAAATCTAGCGTCGATTGGATAAGACCTACCACCAATTCGGTCAAATCTGGTGTCATCAATGCACAATGATGGCAGATTTGGTCATTAGATTCTATAAGAAGATACCCAGGCCTGGGAAGTGTGCATTGCACATTTTCTGATTTTCACAGTTGAACCCATGTCAGCTGATCGCGAAGACCAGCTCCTGTTGAGAGAAGCCTGAGAGAGGGGTCTGTAGAAACTTATGAGAAACCAACCTGTAGCTGCTTCCCCAACACAGAGTCAGCCAAGCCAGACATGATCTACCAGAAAGAATTTTAAGGCAGAAATTCGCTCTCAGCGGAACGAAGAAAGATACAAGAACAAAGGCATTCTGCTAAGGATGAAAGGATGATGGATAGAGCAAGCCAGGGTAGTGGTAGAAGTAGCAAAAGGAATGATGATGATGAAAGGAATATAAGGAAGAAAGATAGTGGGAGGATTAAATACGTTTCTCATAGAGATACATACGGATACAGAACTCGACAGAGTGCAAAAGGAGATAATGGAGAAGGTGCCAGCCTCCGAAGATATCATTTACAGCCTCAACAAGTAGTTTACTATCTGCGCCAAGAAGATTTGTCCACCAAAAAAGTAGCAGAGTGTCCCGGGACGGGCCACTAGTGAGTCTCAGGGGCCTGTTGGGGCTCCAACCTTCAAGGTCCTAAGTTTTGGTAACTCTGCGGTTTTTGTGGAATCTTGTAAGAAGAGTTGTAGCACAAAATAGTCTTAGCGGTGTCAGGTTTGGGTCGAAGCCCCTCTTTTTGTAAATGACCCATCGTTTAAAACCCAGGGTTATGGTTTTTGGGTGCCCATGGTTTAAGTCCATGGTTTTGTAATAGTGCACTTGTATACATAGGAACTTATGTAAAGGAGTGAGGTTAGGCCTTTAATGATTATCTTATGATGCTAATGTGATGCGAAGCTAAGAGCTATTATAAGGGTTTAAGGTTAAGTCCCATCTATGTGCGTGGACGACCTCTGCAGCTGTGTGCGCGGAGGGTTTTTGTAAGATAGGTTCTACAACTGAGTGCGCAGATCTGCAGTGAAGTGCGTAGCTTGTGGAAGACTAAGAAGATCTGCAGTTGAGTGCACAGATCAGAACTGTGGTTTTTGTAAAGAGTTGAATATAAACATAGTTCTGTGGATGTAGCCCCTACACTGGGGGTGAACCACGTATATCATGTGTTGTGGTGGTTCTGTTGTTTTGTGTTGTTATGTTTTATTCTTTTGATAAGTAGGTGAATGCTAAAATAAGATAACTATTAAAATATTAACTTCGCTGTGAATTCCCAGTTAAGGGTTAAGTAAGAAACGTCCTTATCTAACCTGCGAAGATAATTAAGTGAATGCCTAAGATCTATTTTCTATACATATTTGTTGTTAAGGATAAAGGTACAGCAATATCCCTCTTTTGCTTGCAGAAACCTGATTCTGCGGCACCCCATAGCTGTTTCGAGTGAGACTGCAACCTGTTCGCAGGTTGTTGCCGAAAGGGCCAACACTGTGGGTCCTTTGTTGGTGCGAAGATAAAAGGTATAAAACCCGGGTCTACCCATAGCCCAACATCTTGTATGGATTGAGAACACACCATCTCTTTGGCTTGGGGGGGAGGATTAGAAAAAAATTATATTGTTTTTACTTTTCATCATTTATGACAGATCTATTTATTTCTGACAAATGATAAGTGTTTCTAGGATAATGTAAGCATTGGAACTTTGATATAGCATGAAACGAATTTTCACATAAAAAAAAATCAATACAAAGGATTGAATGAAGGTCCAAATGAAATCAATATTATAGCAGTTATGATTAAAATTTTCTAACCAAATTTCATTTTCGGAGAACAATTTTTACCTTCATGTGGACACTTTGAGCTTACAAATTTTTAGTTATTATTTCACTGTTGATAATCCTATCCTCTTACCCAATCATGCATGTAAATTATTAAATGATCGATCTTCTTGTTAATCAAAATGTGATTTATGCATTTGTGTCATACGTTCAACCTGTACAAATTTTTACTTTGGACATGATTGAATTAATTTCATTTATGCATATGTTCGTTAATTGCATACGTTTCAAGGTTTTCTATGATAGCATCATCTCTTAAAAAGACCGAATTTCTTGCTATTACATTGTTTTTCATTTTCCATTATTTCTGTAGAGCTATTTTCAGCCATTTTCTTCGTACACTCTCTACAAAAATATTCGATATTAAAACTATTGAACAATGTCGAATTGTTTTGAACCTGAGCGCTATTAAATCAAGAATGCTGAAGAACTTAGCAAAGTCATTTAATCTGTATACAATGTTTGAAATGAAAGGCATGTTATTTTTTAAGTTATAGGTTAAAATATTGAAGTTTAAATCACCTCCTTCATCTACCAAGTCGAAGGCAGCTGCTAGCACAGCTCCGCCTTCTTCCTAAGTTATTTTTCTTTTTGTTCAGTGGGACCTAGCATTTCTATGGTTTGGGGGAATGTTGATCCCATATTTGTTATCATTTTTGGTAGTTAAATTACTCATTTAAACATTTGTTTTGTCATCTTTTGCATATTTTATGTCACGCAGATCACTATTCAGCCCCAAGTATGAATGTATTCAAGGTTTATGTAAAATCCTTTTATTATTATCATTTTATGATTTCATCAATTAAAATTGACATGGTTTGAAGCACATTTGATTTATTAATTTATATGTATATTGTTTTACAGGTTATAGTCTTTTTGGACGAATTAACAACAAACACACATTCATCTAGCCATGTGCACAACACGTCTAGCTCATCATCCAGCACATTGCCTGTTACTCGTTGGAAGGTTTCTAGCTAGTGTGCTAAGGACTAAGGTCTGGAGTAACAACATTTAAATTCCTTAGCGCATAGCATATCCATCTCACGGTCTAGCTCATCATTCATTTCACCGAACCAATCACTTGCTGTTGAGAATTGATTTCAGGAATTAAGACGTTAGAACAGTCTGTAAACTATTTATTGTCCCTGTATCTGGGTAATGAAACTCACATTCTAGATGATCCACCAGCATGTAGTCTCCTTCATTTGACACCATATCACCAGTCCACGTGTTTGAATGATGGAACGAATTGTGTTCTAGAAGACTTGCATGTGTGCATTGTTTCTGCTTGCCACCACTGTTAGAATAATCAACCCATATTTAGCTAACTTAGAAATTAATTAATCCATTTTTTTCTTATTTGCCTAGTTTCCAATATTCCACTCTATGCAAGTTGCCTTCCACATGTCCTAGAAGTCAAAATTGCTAAAACTGAGTCATGGAGCACTTGGGAAACCTTTTGGAATCCATATTTAGCATATCTTCTTTATTCCAGATCCTCCCTAGTGCATGTCTTCTTTTTCTACTTTATTTCCTTCTTTACTAAGTTTTATGGCAAAAGGGAAAGTAAGACTAGGTGCAGTTGACTTGTTTTTTTTCCTCGTCATCCTCCATTCTTTTCTCCTAATAAAAGCATGTATGATTTTTCTTTCCATCACCTATTATCTTGCCTACTTGATTTTTCCAATTCGTGAGCTCCTACGTAGATTTGGAAACTACTTTATGCACCTATGGGGGATTTGACTAGATTTAGTAAGCCTGCTTTTGACTATTTTGAATGGAATCCTTATGCATTTGAATCTCTCATGTAATTATTTATTGCAGCAGCCTATGACTTCACAAGGTTGTCTATTGTACACTTATTCAATACAGATTAGTGTTATGCTCCAATTTCAGTCTCCTTTGTGTGTAAACTTGCATGTTTGATTAGTAATTTTGTGAGTGCAATTGATCTATCACTTGGGTTTAATTTACACATGGTATCAGAGCCTTTGTATATCAATTTATCTCCTTCCATATTGCTATTCTAGGTTTGACATCTTGACTGGGAGCTATTCTACTGACTGAAGGGACAATTTCTGAGCTATGGATCAATCTCAGAAGATCATCTTGACTCTATTTAATTTCGTTGAATGGAAAGTTGAGATGGAGATACTATTAAGAGAGAGGGTGACTATGGAAACTGATGCAGAGCCCAATGTAGCCACAGAGAAAATTAAATGGCACAACAGGAGGGATGAGGCTTATGGTCTCTTGTGTCTGAGCATATTCAGAGACCTCCTTTTCCATCTTGATGGATTGACATCACCAAATGAAGTATGGGAGAATCTTGTAGATCTTTTTGGTAATACAGATGATATGAGAGGACATTAAATCAAGAATGAATTGATCTCCTTGAGTCCCAGCAGCTTCGAACCCCTGCAACTCTACTTTTCCAAGTTTAAAGCTCTTATTTTGCAGCTAAAACAGTGTGGAAGTGAAAAGAAGGAGGAGCAACTAGTTTTGGACATACTCTCAAAGCTTGGCCCTAACTATTCAGTGTTTGTTTCGACCTTCCATGCCACCAAGTTGACAGTTCGAGCCTGCAAGATGCCTAAGCTTGCATATTTCCTGGAATCCCTCACACAAGAACAAGATAAATTGGTCATGATGGGCACCATCAAACCTTCCAAAGACCAATCTCTAGTTGCTGGATATTTGAGGGTGGATTCAAAAGGAAAGAATAAAGCTAAGAATCCACCTGAGCAGAAGAAATACAAGAACAAGTCTTAGGAGGAGCCCCAAGGCTCCAAGAAGAACTTCCAGAAGAAGAAGAACAAAGGAGAAATGAGCAAGTGCGCATACTGCAGTAAGGGCTTTCATCCTAAAAGCTCCTACATGAAGAAGAAAATTGACATGCTGACCCAAATCCTAGAGAAGAATAACATCTCCCTTCTTGATAGTTCAAAGAAGAGGGAAGGAGGATCAAATTCAGAAGACAAAGAGAGAGTTCATGCATTGGTCGCTGTCACATCAAGATCACCTAGCTTCATCATAGAATCTGGAGCTTCAAGATATATGGTTTCAAACAAGGAGGGATTCTCCTCTCTTGACGTGTCCAAAGGTCCACCAATATTGCTGGGAGATGACTCTCTCACTGACAATTTGGGCAAAGGAAGGATTGATATTGACCATGGTAAGTTCAGCAATGTATTGTCTGTTCCAGGTCTTTCCTTTAACCTCTTGTCAGTGTATCAAATGACCCAGATAGGGTCTCCAAAGAAGGTCATATTCTCCCCTGATGATGTTGAGATCATGGAGATCTTGAGTGGTAAAGTCATTGCAAAAGGAGTTGTAGATCACACTTCGAAGGTATACTGGTTTTCACATTTTCTACCCTACTCAAACATCTTTGCTCTTTTGATTCATGCTAATGAGGTAAGTGAAAGATTTGTCCATCTTAACTATAAGTATATTTTTGATCTAAGTGAAAAAGAAATGGTCATGGGGTTACCAAAGATTAAGTTTTCTAAGGAAGTCTATCAAGGTTGTGTCCTAGGAAAACACCCAAAGAATAAATTTGAGAGAGCTAGTCATGAGAGAACCTCTGCACCTATTGATTTGATCCATAGTGATGTTGTTGGTCCATTCCCTCATATGTAAATGAGAGAGGCCAAATATGCATTAACTTTCATAGATGACTTTTCCAGGTACTCTTGGGTTTACTTCCTGAAGCATAAGTCTAAAGTTTTTGGCCTCTTCAAAGTCTTTAAGGCTTTGGTTGAAAACCAGTATGGGAGGAAACTCAAGATCCTCAGATCTGACAATGGTGATGAGTATTTCAAGTCTAGTTTCATTCAATATTGTGAAGATGCAGATCACTGAAAGAGATGGGAACCTATATGTTGGAGGCTAAGACTTTTCCACCAAAGTTTTGGGTCGAGACTATAAACTGTGCATATTATATACAGAATAGGGTGCCTCATAAATAGCTTTATGGTATGACTCCTTTCAAAGCATGGAGTGGGCACAAGCCAGATGTGACCCATTTCAGGATTTTTGGCTCAAGGGCTTGGGCTAGAATTCCAACAAAAAATAGGAAGGCTTTGCAGCCCCAAATCCAAGAGTGTCTATTTGTTGGGTACTTTGAAGATTCAAAAGGGTACAAAATGATCAATTTGAGAAAAAACAAATCCTTCATTTAAAGGAGTGTTTAGTTCCAAGAAGAGCCTTTAGCAGCAGTTGAAGTTAGAGAGTCTTCTTCACCATTAGACCCATTGAATGTAAGTGAAGAGACAAATGAGTTTACTGATTCTGATATGTCTAATAATAATGACTTAATTCCATATCATAACATTCCTACAAGACCAAAATGGGTAGCAAATACCATTCATGCAGCTGGGGAACCAGCTGGAAATCCTAGTGATCCTAGGAGGACTAGATCTCAGTTTGAGAGTGCCCTAAGAATGAAAGACCCTTTGTTTGCATAGAAGCTCTACTTGATGGTTGAATCATACCCACGGACATATGAATATGTAGCACATGATACAATATGGTAAGCAGCCATGAAAGAAGAATTCCGCTCACTTCAGAAGAACAACACTTGGGAGCTGGTTGATCTTCCCCTAGGGAGAAAGCTAGTTCAATGTAAGTGGGTTTTCAAAACTAAGTTTGCTGCTGATTGTTCACCTTTGAAATATAATGAAATATTGGTATACAAGGGATACTCATAGGTACATGGTATTGACTACAATGAGATATTTTCACCATTGGCAAAGATGGACTCCATCAAGGTAGCCTTAGCCATTGCAGCTTCAAAGCAGTGGGAGGTACATCACATGCATGTGAAGTGTGATTTCCTTAATGGATATATTACTGAAGATATTTACATGCAACAGCCTCAAGGGTTTGATACTAATCCATATTTTGTGTGTAGGCTAAAGAAATCACTGTATGGGCTTAAGAAAGCCCCCAGGGCTTGGTATGCCAAGATTGATGGCTTTCTACTGTCATTGAGTTTTGTTCGATGCAAGTATGATCCAAATGTTTATTTGAAGCTGATTCATGGTTCTTTGCTGATTATTTTCTTGTATGTGGATGACCTTCTGATTACAGGAAGCTCAAAGAAACAAATTGCCTCCTTAAAGGATGCAATGAACCATGCATTTTCTATGACTGATTTGGGGTGGTTGAGCCAATTTTTGGGTCTCAAAATTGCTCAATCCCAACATGGAATAAAATTACATCAGTCCAAGTATTCTTTGGATTTTTTCAACAAGTTTGACATGAAATATTGCAAGCCAAGCAAGACTCCCTTCCTTTCAAGAGTTAAGCTTGAAGAAGTAGGTTCTTCTCCTATGGTAGATAGTACACTGTATAGACAACTGATTGGGTGTTTGTTGTGCCTTATAAAAAATCAAAATGATATTTCTTATGCAGTAAGTGTGGCTTCAATATACATGGACCAGCCTCATGAGATCCATTGGAGAGCAATGAAAATGATCCTTAACTTTTTTCAGGGAACAAGAACTCATGGGATCTTCTACAAAGCTAAATCTGATCTTGATTTGATTAGGTTTACTGACAGTGATTGGGTAGGTGACAACACAGATAAAAAGTAAACATCAGGATATGTGTTTATGCTTGCTTAAGGACCAATTAGCCAGCCAAGCAAGAAACAAAGTGCCATTGCACTCTCATCTACAGAAGCTGAGTATAGAGGAGTTGTAAATGCATCAACTAAATGTTTATGGTTGCAGGGGTTACTTGGTGAGTGTGGATTCAAATCAAAGTTCTCAACTATTATCTATTGTGATAATAAGAGAAACATTTGAATCTGCAATGATCCAGTTCAAAGACAGAGAACCAAACACATTGAGATCCATATGCACTACATTAGATAGCTTGTGCATGATGGCACCATTCACCTACTCTTCTGTGCATCTTTGGAACAAGTAGCTGACGTATTCACCAAAGTTTTTTGTGAGAAGACATTTAGCAATCTCAAATCACTACTGGGGATTGCTAATAATTCTGTGAAGAATGATTGATGACAAGATTTTCAAATTTTGTTTTACTGTCCATGTTTAAGGGAGGATTTTCCCATCGGATTTTTGCCTCTTTCCTTGGTTAAATCGACATGCAGTATGTAAAGGGTGACTAAGCCTTGTTTCTAGGCCCTATGGTTTTCTGATATTTACTCATAAGTCAGGATTAAGGGGGGGTGTTAGAATAATCAACCCATAGTTAGCTACCTTAGACATTAATTAATCCGTTTTTTACTTATTTTCCTAGTTTCCAATATTCCACTCTATGCAAGTTGTCTTCCACATGTCCTAGAAATCAAAATTGCTAAAAATAAGTCATGGAGCACTTGGGAAACCTCCTAGAATCCATATTTAGCATATCTTCTTTATTCCATATCCTCCCTAGCACATGTCTACTTTTTTTTCTTTATTGCCTGCTTTACTGAGTTTTATGGCAAAAGGGAAAGTAATACTAGGTGCAGTTGACTTGCTTTTTGACCTCATCATCCTCCATTATTTTCTCCTAATAAAAGCATGTATGAGTTTTCTTTTCATCACTTATTAGATTACCTACTTGACTTTGCCAATTCGTAAGCTCCTAGGCAGATTTGGAAACTGCTTTATGCAAATATGGGGGATTTGACTAGATTTAGTAAGCCTGCTTTTGACTATTTCGAATGGCATCCTTATGCATTCTAATATCTCATGTAATTATTTATTGCAGCAGCCTATGACTTCACAAGGTTGGATATTGTACACTTATTCAATACAGATTAGTGTTATGCTCCAATTTCAGTCTCCTTTGTGTGTAAATTTGCATGTTTGATTAGTAATTTTGTGAGTGCAATTGATCTATCAGCTGGGTTCAATTTCCACAACCACTTCACCAACCACACTAAAGAGGGAGCCATATGTCATACCAACCATGATGAAGAGAACTATTCACACTGAAGAAGGGAGAACAATTATGCATTGGAGTTTGATTAGTTAGACGCCATTATGGTTGACTAAATTTAGAGAGCAGACAACCACTAAAGGGTCGACTTTCTCATCACTGTAAACATTGTATATAAACACCTCCATGTGCAAAGTTATAGATTTGATCATTTTATTTGTTAAACAGTCATTTTTTAGGAGAATAATTTTGTAACTCTGTTCCATCGTTTTAATAAGAGTCGTATGCTTTGCAGTTTATGATTGCGTTTGAGTAAGCGTTAGCTAGGCACCACCCCTGATTGTTGAGAGGTACACTCATCAACCAGAGGTTCATTCTTTCTATGTAATTTCATTCTCTTCTTTCTATTGTAGCTAGTTTAATTTATTTTCATTAGATTGTTCGACATGTTTATTTCATTCATTTCCTATAATGCAATTTTATTTCTGTAGGTTAAAGAGTTAACTGTGCGCATAGTTTTCTTTTAGTCATTTCATTTCTAGTTTATTGTTCAGTTTTATTTGCAATTAGAGAGAATACATTACTTTGATCAAGTTAATAAAAAATTCAGTTCTTTTTATTTCCTTTATGTTCCAAGTTTATGCAACTTGAATCTCAGTTTGTTTATTAATATGCAATGATTTATTTTCATTAATATGTTTAAGTATATTTCACCATCGAAATTGATTAATAAGTAGGTTTATTTCCTGCCTTTATGCATTAGATTTACATCTACACAAATTCAGGTGAAGATTAGATCATTTAGATTATTTTCTATTAGTTTAAACTGTTATTCAATCACCCCTTTCAGACCTACAGTTCATTCTGTCATTCAGCCCATCGTTTCTTTTTTTGTGGTTTTAATGTGTTTTGAAATTGTTTGAAGTTCTGTTTCTTTAGTATTTGAAGCATGCTTTGACTGAAATGGTTATATGATAGTTCTGTTTAACATTGAAATTGAATTTAGGTTATTTTAGTTTATTTATTAAAGTTTTATTATTTTCCTTATCTCTTTTCACCTTGAACATGTTTTGAACTATGTTGTCTTTTGTTTCTGATTTCTTTTTACTATTGTATTGTTTTGTGCTCATGCCTTTTGATTGATTTATCCGTTTTCATATAAAACTTAGTATTAGATGTTTCATCCTTAGAAAATTATACTAGAACTTTGTAGACTATTCCCTTCTCATTGATGTGATTACTAAAAGAAACTTGTAGGACAAAATTCAAAGATATTCCTATTAAGTTTTCTACTTGTTTATTTTTATTAAGTTTTCTACTTGCTTATAAGTTAGGTATTCCTTGCATCTTAGTTTTCCATTTAAAATGTTAGTTGTTGATAGTATCTTTTTTAGTTTAAAGTTATTTATTTATAATAAATTATCAATTATTTAGTTTATTATTCTGTTCCAATTCAATTACTTTAATAGTTGAGTTCTTAGGAGTTTGACTTGGTTTTTCATTTTGAAAGATCTTTCGATCTTTTGTTTGTTAAAATATTTCCACGACACCATAGGAACGCTCTACCTTCGCATATATTTTGTGTTAACTCTAAGCCTTCCAACCCTGGTCGATAATTAAATATTAGGTGAATGAATCTAAATGATATAACACCCAAAATATTCCATTTGTTTTCTATTGGTTTCTCAAGATATCTTGTATTCATGGATGGGCTCTTGGGAAGATTGCAAAAATTTTCAAGGAGGAATGGAAAAACATGGCCAAGGAAGGAAGAGCTCCATATGAATAGGTGTATGCTTATTCTTTCTTTGTAGGAAAATATCGTCAGATAAATTCAACCCTTAATTCTAGAAAGAATTATATTTCACCTCTACTTCACTAAACTAAAGGCTTTGTTAAATGTTTCCATGAAGGTTGCAGCTGAGGAAAAATAAAAGTATATGGGAGAAATGGATCTGTACGAGCAGAAGAAGTCTGAGTTAAGGAATTTGGTTTACAAATTGAAATTGAAAGAATGAATGACTACAAGTTCCCTATGTATGAACACAAATAAAAGGCATTTGAATTTTACCTTAATATTGTCAACATAAATATTCCATAAATTTCCTTATGCACTTGAAAAGACTCTTAGGATAGCATAATGTAATTTTCATGCACTTAGTTTGGCAGTCATCAAACAACAATAGAATTTAGTTCATTCATATGATTGATCATATGGATGTTTCCATACAAGAAGTAAACTCTGCTTCTAAATAGAACTGAGAAAACCTGAAAGAAATCAAGCACTACATCTCCTGAGAAAAAATGGAAAAAAGATAAAATAGAGGCATTGAAAATGGCCTATGTTATGTCCTTTATAAATATTCTTGAGTGAATATTAGGAATTACAGTGACTGTCTATATTTTCATTCTTACTGTTTGATGCATGGATCATACTAAACCACCAATGTCTTTCATTTGTTTGAGATGTAGACAACGAAGTTAAAGCTTAGCCAAATTTATAACCTTTCCCTTTATTTAATTTTGAAATTAAAGAGACATATTAATTATTGGTTTTATTAAGTATCTTCTATTTTGGCCAATTCAGATGGTTGTAGAATCAAGGGTTGTTTTAACTTTTTAGAATCATGAAATTTACATAACTTTCTTCTTCATAATTAATAGTGGAAATACTTTGGTTACCATTGTTCTTCATTACTAATTGGTCTCTTTCTGTTAGAATAATCAACCCATAGTTACCTACATTAGACATCAATTTAATTATTTTTCTCTTACTACCTAGATTCCTAGATTCCATTCTATGCTAGTTGCTTTCTACATGTCCTAGAAGTCAACACATGCTAAAACTGAGTCATGGAGCACTTGGAAAACATCATGGAAACCAATTTTAGCATGTTTTATTTATTCCAGATTCTGTAAAGCACATATTTGCTTTTTCTGAAAAGCTGCCTTGCTTTATAGTTGATTTAAGGCAAAAGGAAAAGCTAGTATAGGTGTAACTGCCTTGTTTTTTTCCCACATCATTCTCCCTCGTTTTCTCCAAATAAAAGAAATTATGAGTTATATTTCCATCCCTATCTATATTTCCCACTTTAATTATCAAATTTGTGAGCATCTTCATAGATTTGGAACCTGCTTTATGCACCTATGGGGGATTTGACTAGATTTAGTAAGCCTAGTTTTTAACTGGTTCGAATGGAATCCTTATGCGTTTGAAACTCTCATGTAATTATATATTATAGAAGCCTATTACTTCACAAGGTTGTCTATTATACACTTATTCAATATAGATTAGTGTTATTCTCCAATTTCAGTCTCCTTTGGTGTTAATTTTGCATGTTTGATTAGCAATTTTGTGATTGTAATTGTTCTATCTCTTGGGTTCAATTTCCACATGGTATCATATCCTTTGTAGATCTATTTATCTCCTTCCAAATTTTTATTGCAGGTTCCACATCATTGAATGGGGGCACATTCTGCTAGCTGGAGAGCACAACTATTGAGCTATGGACCAATCTCAAAAGATTATATTGACTCCATTCAATTTATTTTAGTGGAAAGATGATATGGAGATATTTTTGATATCCTAATGCATATGTAGAGAAAATTAATTGGCACAATAGAAGGGATGAGGCCTGTGGTCTTTTGTGTCTGAGCATTTCAAGATACCTCCTCTTCCATCTTGATGGATTGACATCACCTAATGAAGCGTGGGAGAAGATTGAATATATTTTTGGAAATATGGATGAGATGAGAGGACATCAAATCAAGAATCAGTGCATATTTTTGATTCCCAGTAGCTTCGAAACATTGCAACTCTACATTTCCAAGTTTAAGGCCCTTGTTTTGCAGCTAAAATAATGTGGGTTCAAAAAGAACGAAGGGAAAGTAGTCTTAGCCATACTCTCTAAGATTGGTCCTGACTATTCAATGTTTTTTTTGACCTTCCATGCCACCAAGTTGACAGCTTGAGCCTAGAAGATTCCTAAGCTTGCAGAGTTCATGGAATCCCCCACAAAGGAGCAAGATAAGTTAGTGATGATTGGCACCATCAAACCTTCCAAAGACTAAGATTTTGTTGCTAGAGATTCAAGGGTGGATTCAAAAAGAAAGAGAAAATATAAAAATCCACCTGAAAAAAAGAGAGGCAAGTATAAGTATCAAGAGGAGCCCCAAGGTTCCAAAAATAATTCCTAGAAGAAGAAGAATAAAGGATAAATGAGCAAGTGCACATACTACAATAAGGGATATCATCCTGAGAGCCCTTGTATGAAGAATAAAATTGACATGTTGACCCAAATTCTGGAGAAGAATAACATCTCCCTTCATGATTTCTCAAAGAAGAAGGAAGGAGGATAAAATTCAGAAGACAAAGAGAGAGTACATGCCTTGGTTGCTGGCACATCAAGCTCACCTAGCTTCATCATAGATTCTGGAGCTTCTAGAAATATGGTTTCGACAAAAGAGACATTATCCTCTCTTGACATTTCGAAAGGTCCACCAATAGTTTTGGGAGATGACTCTCTCACTGACATTTTGGGGAAGGGTAGGATTGATATTGACCATGGTAGTTTCAATAATGTGTTGTATGTTCCAGGTGTTGCATCTAATCTCTTGTTAGTTTATCAGATGACTCATACTGGGTCTCCAAAGAAGGTCATGTTCTCCCCTAATTTTTTTTTAAATCACTAATATTTCGAATGGTAAAGTCATAGAAAAAGGTGTTTTTTATCACACTTCGAAGGTGTACAAGTTTTCCCATTTTCTACCCTACTCAAACCCTTCTGCTCTTCTGATTCATGCTAATGAAGAAAGCAATATTTGACATGAAATATTTGGCCATCTTAACTACAAATATATTTCTGATTTGGGTGAAAAATATATGGTCATAGGGTTACCAAAGATCAAGTTTTCTAAGGGAGTCTGTCAAGGTTGTATCCTAGGAAAACACCAAGAGCACAAGTATGAGAAAGCTCATCATGAGAGAACATTTGCACCTCTTGAGTTGATCCATAGTGAAAATACTCATCCATTCCCACATATGTCCATGATTCAAGAAAAATATGCACTCAAATTCATAGATGAATTTTCCAGGTATTGTTGGCTTCACTTCCTAAAGCATAAGTCTGAAGTTTTTGACCTCTTCAAAGTCTTTAGAGCCTTGGTTGAAAACCAATCTGGGAGGAAACTCAAGATCCTTAGATTTGACAATGGTGGTGAGTATGTCAAGTCTGATTTCATTCAATATTGCAAAGATGAAGGTATTCATATGCAACATTCGATCCATTACACACCACACCAAAATGGTGTTGCTGAGAGAAAGAAGAAATCACTGAAGGAGATGGCAACCTACATGATGAAGGCTAAGACTTTGCCACCAAAGTTTTGTTTTGAAGCTATAAAATATGGATCCTACATGAAAAACATGGTTCCTCATCATTAATATTGATGGTATGACTCCTTTTGAATCTTGGAGTGGGCACAAGCCAGATGTGACCCATTTCAGGATTTTTGGCTCAAAGGCTTGGGCTAGAATTCCAACTAAAAAGAGGATGGCTTTGCAACCCCAGATAAAAGAGTGCCTATTTTTTGGGTATTTTGAAGATTCAAAAGGGTAAAATTTGATCAACTTTATCACTAACAAATATTTCATTGAAAGAAGTGTTCAGTTCCAAGAAGAGCCTTTAGCAGCAGTTAAAGTTGGAGAGTCCTCTTTACCACCAGAACCATTGATTGTAAGTGAAGAGACTAATGAGTTTGCTGATTCTGATATGTCTAATAATTATTATTTGATTGTAGATCCTAACAGTCCTACAAGACCAAAATGGGAAGGAAATACCATTCATGCAGCTGGGGAACTAGCTTGAAATCTTAATAATAGTAGGAGGACTAGATCTCAATTTGAGAGTGCCCTTTATGTGAAAGATCCTATATTTGCTAAGAAGTGCTATCTAATGGTTGAGTCAGATCTACAGAAATATGAAAATGTATCAGATGATCCAAGATGGAAAACAACCATGAAAGAAGAATTCAGCTCGCTCCAAAAGAACAACACTTGGGAACTGGTTGATGAGTCCCCTAGGAAGGAAGCTAGTTCAATGTATGTGGGTTTTCAAGACTAAGTTTTCTTCTGATGGTTCACATTTGAAATATAAGGAAATATTGGTAGCCAATGACCACTCAAAAGTAAAGGGTATTGACTAAAATCAAACCTTTGCACCAGTGGAAAATATGGACTCCATAAGGCTATCTCTAGCCACTGCAGCTTTGAAGCAGTGGGAAGTACATCACATGGATGTGAAGTGTTCTTTCCTAAATGGAGATATCACTGAGGATATTTACATGCAGCAACCTGAAGGGTTTGTTTTTAATCCATCTTTAGTGTGCAGGTTAAAGAAATCATTGTATGGGCTCAAGCAAGCCCCAAGGGCTTGGTATGCCAAGATTGATGGATTTTTGCTATCATTGAGTTTTGTTCGATTCAAGTCTGACCCTAATGTATATTTGAATCTTATTCATGGTTCATTGATGATTATTGTATTGTATGTGGATAACCTACTGATTACAGAAAGTTCAAAGAAAAACATTTCCTCCTTGAAGGATGCAATGAACCATGCTTTTTCTATGAGAGATTTGGGATTGTTGAGCCAATTCTTGGGTCTTGAAATTGCTCAATCCCAACATGGAATCAAATTGCACCAAGTATGATTCATATTGTCTCATCAAGTTCAACATGAAATATTGCAAGCCAAGCAAGACTCCCTTCCTTTCAGGAGTTAAGCTTGAAGAAGCAAGTTCTTCTCCTATGGTAAATAATACACTGTATAGGCAGTTGATTGTGTGTTTGATTTATCTTATACACACTCGAACTGATTTATATTATGTAGTTAGTGCACCTTTGAGATACATGGATCAGCCTCATGAGATCCACTGGAGGGAAGCCAAAAGGATCCTAAACTTTGTTCAAGAAACAAACTCATGGGATCTTCTACAAAGAAAAATCTGATCTTGATTTGATTGGGTTTACTGACAGTGATTGGGAAGGTGACAACATAGATCAAAATTATACACTAGGATATGTGTTCATACTTGCAGAAGGACAATCAGCTGGTCAAGCGAGAAACAGAGTGCCATAGCACTCTGATCTACAGAAGTAGAGTATAGATGAGTTGTAAATGCAACAACTCAATGTTTGTGGTTGCAGGGGATACTTGGAGAATGTGGCTTCGAATCAAAGTTTTCAAATATTATCTAGTGTGATAAACAAAGAAAAATTTCAATATGCAATGATGTTGTTTAGATATAGTGAAACAAGCACATTGAAAACCATATGCACTACATCAGACAGCTTCTGAATGATGGTACCATTGTTCTACTCTTCTGTGCATGTTCAGAACAAGTAGCAGACATCTTCACCAATTTTTTTTGTGAGAAGACCTTCAACAATATCAAATCATTATTGCCTATTGTTGAACATGCTGTGAAGCATAATTAATGACAATATTTCCAAATTTTGTTTTTCCTATCCATGTTTAAGGGAGGATTTTCCCACTAGGTTTTTTGTTCTTTTCTTGGTTGTATGGACAAGCAGTATGTAAAGGGTTACTAAGCCTTGTTTCTAGGCCCTATAGTTTTCTAATATTTACTAATAAAGTTAGGATTAAGGGGGGGTGTTATAATAATCAACCCATAGTTACCTAAATTAGACATTAATTTAATTTTTTTTGTCTTATTACCTAGATTCCTAGATTCCATTCTATGCTAGTTGCCTTCTACATGTCCTAGAAGTCAACACTTGATAAAAATGAGTCATGGAGCACTTGGGAAACATCCTGGAAACCAATTTTAGAATATTTTATTTATTCCATATTCTCTAAAGTGCATATCTACTTTTTCTAAAAATTTTCCTTGCTTTATAGCTGATTTAAGGAAAAAGGAAAGTCTAGTCTAGGTGTAATTGCCTTGTTTTTTTCCCACATTATCCTCCTTCCTTTTATCCAAATAAAATAATGTATGAGTTGTATTTACATCCCTCTTTACCTTTCCCACTTGACTTAGCAAATTCATGAGCATATTCATAGATTTGGAAAGTACTGTATGCACCTATGGGGGATTTGACTAGATTTGGTAAGCCTGCTTTTTGAATATTTTGAATGGAATACTTATGCTTTCAAACCTATAATGTAATTATATATTACAAAATCCTATTAATTCACAAGGTTGGATATTGTACACTTACTCAATACATATTAGTGTTATGCTCCAATTTCAATCTCCTTTGGTGTTAATTTTGCATGTTTAATTAGCAATTTTGTGGTTGTAATTGTTCTATCTCTTGATTTCAATTTCCATGATTTCACATTGTGTGTAGAATGAATCTATTACCAGGGGAGGTACTCTATTTGTCCAGAAACATCCAAATTTGAGAGTGCATCCATGCCTATGGAAATATAAGCCGAATTCTCAATGTCCTTTTGATTGTCACGTTTATTCATAAAACACTTTAATATTTTGAAAAATTTATTCCATTTAGGATCCTTTAATTGAATTAGAGTTTTCTCTTCTTTTCTCAAGTTGACGGACTTGCATCTACCCTAAGAAGCTATTTAACTAGCAACCATAGATGATGATCGGCAGGGCCATTTCATTCTTTTTCGAGAGAGTTGCATATATGCTAACATTTCAGAGCCATGTGCTACTCTCACATAAATCGATCTTCCGAGCACTACGTGTGGCTAGGGTTTTACCCCTAGCTTGTGCGAATGAGCACCTACTAAGGAGAAGGGAATCCTTAGTAACAGTTCAATGAATGTAAATTAAAATGCTAAAATAGAAATATAAATTACTCTAAACATGTGCATGAAACAGAAAAACAAGATATAAAGAATGACTTTTGTATTAATGTTACCTCCAATGTGAAGGTTGGTGAAGCCCTTTGCAGTGATCTAAAAAGGTTGCTCCAAGCTCCAACTTGCTCCTTCTCTTTCTCCAATGGTGGAAATGGGCCAAAAGGGGCTCTCAAGGTGAAAGTAGCTTAAGGGTGAGCTAGGGTTTCAAGAGCTACTTTGGCAGAGTAAGGGTGCTTATGATTGTGGATGTGAAATAAGGGGTCTCCATCACCTATTTATAGTTTTTCAGTGGTGGAGTGCTGGCCCATGGTTTTGGAAACCATATGGTTTAGGGCAGCTGTATAGGGTTTTTTCCTCCTTTTCCTCATTATTTTATATTTTTTCTTCCCTTTTTAGGATTTTTTGATGGTTTTATGGCCTTTTGGAGGCATTTTAGGCCTTTTGGAGGCTTTTTAGTTGGATTCTTTCTATTTTAGAGGAATTTTGGATATTTTTGGAGGAAAAAAGGGGGTTTTTAAGGGAAATATGGTAGAAAAATGGACAAATGAGCCATGTAGTGGGGTAGATGAGGTAGTGAACACTTTTTGGGTGTTAACAGATTGCCCCCTGATGTGCGAGGGAAGGAGCTCATCGTATGGCCAATGGACATCATAAGCCATAAATGGTGTTCCTGGGGTGTGGAGAAGAGAAGAAACAAACGGAATCCCAGAACAACGATCCCGAACCAACTGCAAGAACTAAAAGTACATAACCTCAATAATGGATGAGGAATCATCTGATCATATGGACGAGGCGGGCATTCCCATGCTCGTATCAGGATATAACATAATAATAACAATGGGGTCCAAAATATGGGGACCTGACATATACATGGCCTCAAATACTGAATGAGGAAGAATCTCAATAGATGGACGAGGTAGGCATTCCCATACTTGTATCAGGATATAACATAATAATAACAATGGGGTCCAAAAAGAGGGACCTGTAGGATACCTAAAAAACCACTGTGGATATCATAAGGGTCCAGAAGGGACAAAAATCTGGGACATACTGCCGGGCTGACCATGTCTGAGCTGAAAAACTGATGTACTGGAATAATAGCAGTGCTACTGAATGTGGTACCAAAGGAACTGATGAGCTGCTGGATCAGATTGACAAGGGTCATACTCGCAATGGTACATTGAACTGGGTACTCAAGGAAGCATGGAACTAGATGGATTCCGAATACAATCGCCAACGCAGCCCGGACATCCACAGGAACATATAACTGGGCATTCCGAAGTGACTCACCAATGTGCTAGAGTTGGGGGAAATCCCGGGTCTTCGACAAATAATGGAAGGGATATAAATCCTGCACGATTCTCAATGATGCGATCAAGGTGTTGAAGTCGAGCATGTGAGAAGCAACCATTCGGAGAGGCAATGATGACTCCTCCCAAAATGGTCTGTAGGCACTCACCACAGATGGTGATGGGTCCAAGACGCAGGGGCCTCGGGGTCTATCCTCTGGAATAGAGGGGCTGTCGTCGATAGAGGGAGACCTGCAACTATCAAGGAAATGATGTTTCCTTGACAGGAGCGCGAGGTGGAAAACCGAAATGTGATAGTACTGATGGCAGGATTGATAAACTGGGGGGGAATAACTGGGCAAGTAGAGTGGGTGGACTCAAACATCCTTTGTTCAGAGTGTGATGGCGGGGATGATCAGGCAGCATATGAACTGAGTGTGATGGCGGGGATGATCGGGCAGCATATGAAACTGACTAGTGGTAAGGGGATCATAGTTGTATTGGATCTGGGAGGGTGACTGGGCTGAGGGAGACTCAAGCTGTGGTAAAATGGCAAGAGACTGCAGAATACTCTGAACAAACGCGACCTAATTGGGGGTGCTACCGAGAGGATCGATCATAGCGCCAAGAGGCACGAGGGGACTTCTTCATGGGTTAGGGAACGAGAAGAAGCACGTATATAGAATGGTACTGTCGTGTGGATTTTACGAGCCCAAGATAGTTCATGCTCGTGGTTGCTTTCAATTTTACGGAGTCTGAAAGCAATAAGAAGACTCGAAAAAAGTGGAATGGTACTGTCGTGTGGTTTTGTACAAGCCCATGATAGTTCATGCTCGTGGTTGCTTTCAATTTTAAGGAGTCTGAAAGCAGTAAGAAGACTCTGAAGGGATGGAATGGTACTGTCGTGTGGATTTTATGAGCCCAGGACAGTTCATGCTCGTGGTTGCTTTCAATTTTAAGGAGCCTGAAAGCAATAAGAAGACTCTGAAGGAATGGAATGGTACTTTCGTGTGGATTTTACGAGCCTAGGACAGTTCATGATCGTGGTTGCTTTAAATTTTAAGGAGTCTGAAAGTAATAAGAAGACTTTGAAGGAATGGAATGGTACTATCGTGTGGATTTTATGAGCCCAGGACAGTTCATGCTCGTGGTTGCTTTCAATTTTAGAGAGTCTGAAAGCAATAAGAAGACTCCATGGGGGTTGCTTTTTCGTGTGTTAGTCTCCAAGGCCCGAAGAAGCATAAAAGGATGCAATGAAGAACTCTTCTAGTCGGTGGGACAAGAGTATGCCTTTTTCGTAATTAGTCTACCAAGTCCAGAAAAGGGTTAAACTTATACCGAACAAAAGGAATGGCCAGGCAAGGAGGAAGTGCTCAATCAAGGAACATTTATGATGACCAGGAACGAGGGTGAGGGGGAACACTGGTGGGCCTCCTTGTGGGGTGAATGAATGGTGGCAGAATAATGAAACTATTGCAGTATGACAGGAGTGGATGGCTCATGTAAAAAGTGTGGAACAATCTGGTGGCGGCCGATGTGGCGCGCAAATCGATGCAGCAAGGTGTCGGGACACAATGTTGAAATTGTACCAAGTGAGAGAGAGAAATGATCTCAAGCATCATCATGAGCTCGAAAAAATGAATCCGGCGATATAAAAACTGTGAAAAACGGAGAACGGCCAAAGTGGCGCACAAACCGAGGTGACTAGCGGTGTCTAAAAAATGGGGGGTACATCAGGCCATGTGTCAATGTGGTGCTCTATAATGGCAGGGTTAAGACCGGGCATTTCAGTATAGGACCAGGCAAAGACATCACGGAATTCTCTAAAGAGTTTTTTGTATTCCTCAATCTCTTGCTCACTGCAAGAGGCTCCTAAAGTGATGAGTTCAGGGGTGCTTCCTGGGGTAGTGATATCGATATGGATGACAGGTGAGATGTTGGCCATGTTACCCTCCTCGAAGGCGTCAGGAGCAAGAATAGGGTCCTTGAACCAGTTGACCTTGGGGGGAAGGAAGTCTTTGGATTCAACTGCAAATTGGGTAGCAGTGTTAGAGGAGGATTCATCTGGGAGGAAGTAGGAATGATGGTGCATGTCATCCCAGGGATACTCCGGGGCAGTGAGATCCTCGAGGATTTCCTCATCAGTACGGAAAGTTTGTGTCATCAAATCGGTTGATGAGGGAGTAGTGGCGGAAGAGATCAAATGAATGGTATTATCCTCTCCGGAAGGGGAAGAGACCAGGGGGTGGATCTCCTCAATGGTGGGTGGTGCCATCCCAATATCTAGATGGTTCATCTCATAGAGAGCTGCTCTGTAATCGGGGAGATCGAGACAGTGATGTGAGTAATTCCCATAAACACTGCATATGGCACAGGGGTGGTTAGTGCACAGGGATTTGTCGCAAGGCTTAGGGGTTGGATCAAGTTGGACAACCGGTATACTGGGGTCGTCACCAAGCATTTGCATGTGTTCCTGTACTGCCGGTAACTGAGGACATTGGTGAGTCGCATGGCCCAACTCATTGCACAACGAGCATTTCGGAGGAGCATGAAACACAGGGGGGTTTTTTACTGTCTTGGGAGGTGGGACAGCAGTGTAAGGTTGGGGGCCTCTGCCCCAAGTGGGTTTGGTAAGAGGAGGGGGGGCGTTCATGGAGGATGACGGGGTAGCGACATAGGGAGGTGGGTGACTAGTAGTGACAATGGGTTGCACCGGTTGCAGGTCGACATCTGGTGTTGGCGGGGGAACGGGAGGTGAAAGATACCAAACGGGTAATCCTAAGGCTAACCCAGGGAGGGTGAGGGTAGCCATGACTAGGGCACTAAATACTCCTGAGGGAGGGATGAGGAAAGGAATGGTATGGATGGGTGTAACACCAATGTGACTAGGTACCAAAGGGGTTTTAGGTAACAAGGGTGGTTGATTAGTAGGAGTTTGCGTGTGATGGGATAGGGTACATAGGTCGGACACGTCAGTGGAGGGTGACGCGGGTGGAATAGATTGGAAGGTCGAGGTCATTGGCGCGTCTGAGTAAACTCCAGGCCCCATAGAGGAAACAAATGAGGTGGTGGCACCCGAAATAGGTTGTTCAACCATGGGGAGAACATTTTTGGGTGCCGCGGGGGCATTGGGATCATAGTAGGTGAGTTGGTCGACCTTGACCACACGTCCCTCATGGGGGAACATCATGGTACGAAAAATGGAAGAAGCAACCGCCCGCATGGCGTACATGTAGCTATGGCCAAGTAAAAGGTTGTAATCAGCTGTGCATTAATAACCTCGATGTCGATGAGGACGGTTTTTCCAGCTAGCTGGATGGGGACGTTAGTTAATAGGCCTTGTGGTTGAGCTGAATGGCCGTCATAGGCTTGCAATGCAGTAGTGGACTGCTGGAGAGGGGGGGATCCCAATTTCTGCCAGATGAAGGTGGACATGACACATGTAGAGGCACCTTCATCAATAATGCATCGATGGATGACAACATTCCGAGCGGAAATAGAAACTTGGAATGCTAAAGTGGAAGGCATGCAGGGTTCGGATTGGTCCAAATCAAATGCCATTAAATTCGAATCATTTGGATCAATAGCCCCAATGGCTGAGAGTAAAGTCTTGCACTGTGAAGGGCAGTTTTTTATGACTTCTAACATAGACATTGCTGTGGGAGATTGGGCTAAGTCATCGACAATGTTGTAGTTTGACGCAGCCCATGCATTGGTGTTATTGTTGATACGGCGAAGCGGGAAGTGAGCTACTTTGGGAGCGCCATCTAGTGGAGGTGGAGGTATACGTAACGCCTAACTAGTGGGTTGAGTGTTAGTGGGTTTATTAGCGGGAGGGACTTCAGGGGTGGAGCCATATTGGTTCTGCTGGGTCTGGAGGTTGACCTCATCGGAGGACATCGTCAACAAGTGGTGGGTACCTGAGTCAAACATGGGTTGATCAGGAGCAAAGTAAGTGATTTGTTGTTGGGTTGGTGCGTTGGCTTGAGGGGGAGCCAACGGTTGAGTGTTCACTACGCCTTGGTTTGGTAAGGAGTTTTGCAGCACCAAAGGTGGCTACTAAGGTTGTGGGGGGTTGGGTGGTGCTTGAGGAGCCGCATGCCCTTGGCGGTGGGCATCATCAACCCAAAATTACCGAGCTCACTCCAAGTGTGGGCAAGCATGTGTGTAGTGGCCATAGACCCCGCAAATAGAACAAGGATGGTTTGTTCGCAAATTGGGGTTTTTAGCCTGCTTGGGTCGGTGATCAGGGTTTTGATTAGCAGGGGCCGCATTATTATTATCGGGGGGATTAGGGGGTTGACCAGCTTGGTCTGTAGGTTGGTTGTTTCCACGATTTTGGCCCCTGCCGTGGTTTTGTTGGCCTTGGTTGCGTTGGTTGTTCTAGTTTTGATGCGGGTTTTGTTTGGCGTAAACTTGCCCTTGGGCAGCAGGTGGATTATGAAGTTGCGCAGGTGATGGAGCAGGTTACGGTGGATGATATGTAGGTGGAGGCTGCACAGGTACAACAACTTGAGGGGGTTGCTGATAGGGCTGCGGAGCGGGTTGTGGGTTTTCCGCAGGGGTTGCCTATGGCGGGTAATAAGCGGTTTGGGCTTGTGAAGGCGCAGGAGCTGGTGCAGCCTGCTGGTGGTAGTAGGGATGAGGTGCGACCGGGGGGGCGTAAGCGGGAGTCGCATGACCAAAACACTAAGGTGGACATGAGCGTCCATGGGAATGGTGGTGATGTGTCATGGGAGCATATGAGTTGGTTGCTCCAGACTGTGAGGTAGCCTACGAAAGGTCAGGGCCAGGGGTAGGACGTTCTATGGAAAATGGTTGAGGATGTGAAGAGACACGGTCAATGATGCCGTCGGCAGTGTGGGATGCCCCCGGTGCATCGTGCTGGGAGGAATCACCACGAGGGGCGTCAGGTATAATGGTATAGAGATAACCCGACTGGGTGTAAATGAGGTCGAATTGTTGGGCCTTAAGGATGGCCTCTTCTTCAAAATGGGGTCTTTCAGATGCCACATCCTTAGCAATGACAGGAAGAAGGGATTTGAGGAACCAATCTAGGAAGATACGGTCGTCTAATTTGATCTTGCATAAGCTACGGCATCAATGCCAATCATGAATGTGGTCCGTGATGTGGGTAGCCGTGTTTTGTATGCATGATAGGAGGATCTCAATGCCCGTGTCATAGCAGACAGGTAACTGGAAGAACTGCAGGAAGGTTGAGGAAAGGGAAGAAAAGGTGTTATGGGTTCCGTGGGGTTGCTCGATATACCACTTGGCTGCATAGCCAGTGAAGGTGCGCTGTAAGAGACAGAGGCGAATAGAATCGTCCACTATGGAGTTGGAGGAACACCATAGATGGAAGGACATAATGTGGTTTTGTGGGTCCTCACATGCCTTGCCCTTGAACTTAGAGATTTCAGAGGGGAGCTTGGTGGGCATGTGAGGCCATGCAGGGTCGTGTCGGATAGGGTCATTGGTCAATCTGGCTAGGTCAGGCAGGTTGAGGCTAGCCATGAATGGCAAACTGGAAGAAGGATTTGACACAGTAGTGGGTTGGACCAAGTTGGGGCCAATGCCCCCAAGTGGAGGGGTAGTGTTAGGGAGGTTGCCCCCAAGTGGGGGAACTAAGGTGGTATGGGATGGTCCTGCACCACCATGGGTAGTGTGAGCCATTGATGGAGTGGGAATAGGTATTCATGCTGTGGGAATAGGTGCCGTGAGGGGAACGGTAGATGGGGGCCCCATGGAGGGCATACCCAAAGCAGGTGTGGTAACTAGTGTAGTGGTGGATGTGCCACCAATGGTCCCTAACAAGACGGGAGTGGAATTCACGCCAGCCATGGGGCTAGTAGGGGCAGTGTAAATGGGGTTCTCAGACTCTGGCTCAGAATCAGAGGTAAAATAAGGGGCGTCAATATCTGGTGATGGAGTCCTATGCCACTGACGAGTGGAGTCAAGTGAGAAGGCTCGAGATCTATGATAAGTAGTATCAAGTGAGGATGATTTGTGTCGTTGATGGGTGGTGTTAAGTGAACCGTGCTGTGGGGGCTTGCCCCTGAGGCACCGAGAATGTCTTGGGGACTCAATGGTGAGAGATGGTGTCAAATCTCTATGGGTTTAGGTGGGTAAAAAAATAGCTCAAAAAACGCTAACGCAACCGAGTGTGCAGAAGGAGAGATCAAAAAATAGCGCACTCAAGCCAACAACCAACTCAAAACACCCAATGTAACAGCTGTGCTACAATAGGTGGAGTTTCAACAGAAATGGCAGAATACCAACAAGCAGCAGGTTTCCTAAAAATAAAAAATGGTGGACTCACTAGAACAAAAGGAGGTAAGGGAGCATGCAAACACCTAACTAAAAGTATTCTGACTCAACTAGACATATCCTCTGCAAGGTGATGAAATCCAAGTCAGACAATATGAATAGGAAATCCAAGTGGCTAAGATATCCCCCTATCGGGAGGGACACCGGGTAGTCAATCCTAGAAGAATGGCAACTAAGATACCCCGTTCATGACACGTCCAGAAAGGTGAATCTGCTGTTTGGTCCTTTTACCGCAATACCCCTATATAGGGATATCCTTAGAACTGTGAAAGGTATCCTTTCTGTTACTGAATGGAGTGCGGTATTCCACTGAGGCCTCCGGAACCAGTCTTGCGACTTCAACCCTCCTAAGGGAGAGGCCCTCTAGTAAACTGGTTGTGACCGTGCCAAAAAGTACTAGGGGATTTTGGTTCCCTAATTGGACAACAACTATGTCTCAAGTGTAAGTAACTGAGGGGTGTTATTGGAAGCCTATCCCCCCGATCCTACCTAACTACAAAGATTCTTTTGTGTTCGCCAAGTGGGGTTAGAATATTGGTTGAGTTAAGTAGTTTTTTAAGGCTCACTTGAATTATGTGACAGAGTGTGTGCTCGTGAGGTGATGAACCCAAAATAGAAGTGCCACACAAGGGGAAAACTTTCTAACTAACAATAATACTGAATCCACAACTTTAACATGCAAAATTTTCTGAATTAAAATGCTGAAATTTTAAACAGATTCTGTAAAAGGGAACAGAAATGATGTTGCAGAAAAGGCTGTAGGGAAGTAGGGCTGCAGGTGGAACGGATGGCTGTGCAGATGCAGAAAATATTGCAGCAAAGGGGTTGGGTTCAAAAACAGGAAAAAACATGCAGAAATCAGACCGCGGGTCTGTGGCGAAATCGGGCGGTCAGACCGTGGGTTTTGAGGGAAACACGTGCGGAAAGGTCACGGCTTTCTGGCTAACAAAGGTAGTCGGACCATAGGAAATAGGGGTTGGATCAAGTTGGACAACCAGTATACTGGGGTTGTCGTCAAGAATTTGCATGTGTTCCTGTACTGCCGGTAACTGAGGACATTGGTGAGTCGCATGGCCCAACTCATCGTACAATGAGCATTTGGGAGGAGCACGAAACACAGGGGGGTTTTTGACTGTCTTGGGAGGTGGGACAACAATGTAAGGTTGGGGGCCTCTGCCCCCAGTGGGTTTGGTAAGAGGAGGGGGGGGGGTTCATGGAGGACGACGGGGTAGCAACACCGGGAGGTGGGTGACTAGTAGTGACAATGGGTTGCACCGGTTGCAAGACGACATCTGGTGTCGGCGGGGGAACGGGAGGCGAAAGATACCAAATGGGTAATCCTAAGGTTAACCCAGGGAAGCTGAGGGTAGCCATGACCAGGGCACTAACTACTCCTGAGGGAGGGATGAGGAAAGGAATGGTATGGATGGGTGTAACACCAATGAGACTAGGTACCATGGGGGGTTTAGGCAACAAGGGCAGTTGATTAGTAGGAGTTTACGTGTGATGGGACATGGTACATAGGTCGGACATGTTAGTGGCAGGTGATGGGGGTGGAATAGATTGGAAGGTCGAGGTCATTGGCACGTCTGAGTAAACTGCGGGCCCCATAGAGGAAACAAATGAGGTGGTGGCACTTGAAACAGGTTGTTCAACCATGGGGAGAACATTTTCGGGTGCCGCGGGGGCATTGGGATCATAGTATGTGAGTTGGTCGACCTTGACCACACGTCCCTCATGGGGGAACATCATGGTATGAAAAACGAAAGAAGCAACCACCCCCATGGCATACATGTAGCTACGGCCAAGTAAAAGGTTGTAATCAAGCTGTGCAGTAATAACCTCGATGTCGATGAGGACGGTTTTTCCAGCCAGCTGGACGGGGACTTTAGTTAATAGGCCTTGTGGTTGAGCCGAACGGCCGTCGTAGGCTCGCAACGTAGTAGTGGACTGCTGAAGAGGGGGGGATCCCAATTTTTGCTAGATGAAGGTGGACATGACACATGTAGAGGCACCTTCATCAATAATGCATCGATGGATGACAAAATTATGAACGGAAACAAAAACTTGTAACGCTAAAGTGGAAGGCATGCGGGGTTCAGATTGGTCCAAATCAAATGCCATTAAATTCGAATCATTTGGATCAATAGCCCCAATGGCTGAGAGTAAAGTCTTGCGCTATGAAGGGCAGTTTTTTAAGAATTCTAACACAGACATGGTTGCGGGAGATTGGGCTAAGTCATCGACAATGTTGTAGTTTGACACAGCCCGCGCATTGGGGTTATTGTTGATACGGCGAATCGGGAAACGAGGTACTTTGGGAGCGCCATCTAGTGGAGGTGGAGGTATACGTAACGCCTGATCAGTGGGCTGAGTGTTAGTGGGTTTATCGGTGGGAGGGGCTTCAGGGGTGGAGCCATATTGGTTCCGTCGGGTCTAGAGGTTGACCTCATCGGAGGACATCATCAACAAGTGGTGGGTACTTGAGTCAAACATGGGTTGATCAGGAGCAGCGTAAGTTATTTGTTGTTGGGTTGGCGCGTTGGCTTGAGGGGGAGCCAACGGTTGAGTGTTCACTACGCCTTGGTTTGGTAAGGGTTTTTGTAGCACCAAAGGTGGCTGTTGAGGTTGTGGGGGGTTGGGTGGTGCTTGAGGAGCCACATGACCTTGGCAGTGGCAATCATCAACCCAAAGTTGTCGAGCTCGCTCCAAGTGTGGGAAAGCATGTGTGTAGTGGCCATAGACCCCGCAAATAGAACAAGGATGGTTTGTTCGCAAATTGGGGTTTTTATCCTGCTTGGGTGGGCGATCAGGGTTTTGATTAGCAAGGGCCACGTTATTATTATCGGGGGGATTAGGGGGTTGACCAGCTTGGTCTGTAGGTTGGTTGTTTCCATGATTTCGGCCCCTGCCATGATTTTGTTGGCCCTGGTGGCATTGGTTGTTCTGGTTTTGCTGCGGGTTTTGTTGGGCGTAAACTTGCCCTTGGGAAACAGGTGGATTCTGAGGTTGCATAGGTGCTGCAGCAGGTTGTGGTGGATGATATGTACGTGGAGGCTGCGCAGGTGCAGCAACTTGAGGGGGTTGTTGATAGGGATGCAGAGCGGGTTGTGGGTTTGCTGCAGGGGCTGTCTGTGGTGGGTAATAAGCGGGTTGGGCTTGTGAAGGCGTAGGAGCTGGTGCAGCCTGCTGGTGGTAGTAGGGCTGAGGTGTGACCGGGGGGGCGTAAGCGGGAGTCATATGACCGAAACACTGAGGTGGACATGAGGGTCCATGGGAATGGTGGTGATGTGTCATGGGATCATATGAGTTGGTTGCTCCAGACTATGAGGTAGCCTGCGAAAGGTCAGGCCCAGGGGTAGGACGTGCTATGGAAAATGGTTGAGGATGTGACGAGACATGGCCAATGATGCCGTCAGCAGCATGGGATGCCCCCGACGAATCATGCTGGGAGGAATCGCCGTAAGGGGAATCAGGTATAATGGTATAGAGATAATCCAACTGGACGTAAATGAGGTCAAATTGTTGGGCCTTAAGGATGGCCTCTTCTTCAGACTGGGGACTTTTGGATGCCACATCCTTAGCAATGACAGGAAGAAGGGATTTGAGGAACCAATCTAGGAAGATACGGTCGTCTAATTTGATCTTGCATAAGCTATGGCATCGACGCCACTCATGAATGTGGTCCGTGATGTGGGTAGCTGTGTTTTGTCTACATGATAGGAGGATCTCAACACCCACATCATAGCGGACAGGTAACTGGAAGAACTGCAGGAAGGTTGAGGCAAGGGAAGCAAAGGTGTTATGGGTTTCGTGGGGTTGCTCGATATACCACTTGGCTGCAGAGCCAGTGAAGGTGCGCTGTAAGAGACGGAGGCGAATAGAGTCGTCCACTATGGAGTTGGAGGAACACCATAGATGGAAGGACATAATGTGGTTTTGTGGGTCCTCACCTGCCTTGCCCTCGAACTTAGGGATGTCAGAGGGGAGCTTGGTGGTCATGTGAGGCCAGGCAGGGTCATGTCGGATAGTGTCGTTGGTCAATCTAGCTAGGTCAGGCAGGTTGAGGCTAGCCATGAATGGAAAACTAGAAGAAGGATGTGACACGGTAGTGGGTTGGACCAAGTTGGGGCCAATGCCCCCAAGTGGAGGGGTAATGTTAGGGAGGTTGAATACAACTGGGGGAACTAAGGTGGTATGGGATGGTCCTGCACCGCCATGGGTAGTGTGAGCCACTAATGGAGTGGGAATAGGTATTCCTGCTGCGGGAATAGGTGTCGTGAGGGGAACGATAGATTGGGGCCCCATGGAGGGCATACCCAAAGCAGGTGTGGTAACTGGTGTAGTGGTGGATGTGCCATCAATGGTCCCTACCAAGACGGGAGTGGAAGTCACACCAGCCATGGGGCTAGTAGGGGCAGTGTAAATGGGGTTCTCAGACTCTGGCTCAGAATCAGAGTTAAAATAAGGGGCGTCAATATCTGGTGACGGATTCCTATGCCACTGACGAGTGGAGTCAAGTGAGAAGGCTCAAGATCTATGATAAGTAGTATAAAGTGAGGATGATCTGTGTCAATGACGGGTGGTGTCAAGTGAACCGTGATGTGGGGGCTCGTCCCTGAGGCACCGAGAATGTCTCGGCGACTAAATGGTGACAGATGGTGTCAAATCTCTGTGGGTTGAGGTGGGTAAAAAACATCTCAAAAAACCCTAACGCAACAGAGTGTGCAAAAGGAGAGCTCGAAAAATAGGGCACTCAGGCCAACAACCAACTCAAAACACCTAATGTAATAGCTATGCTACAATAGGTGGAGTGTCAACAGAAATGGCAGAATACCAACAAACAGCAGGTTTACTAAAAATAAAAAATGGTGGACTCACTAGACCAAAAGGAGGTAAGGGAGCATGCAAACACCTAACTAAAAGTATTCTGACTCAACTAGAGATATCCTCTACAAGGTGATGAAATCCAAGTTAGACAATATGAATAGGAAATCCAAGTGGCTAAGATATCCCCCTACCAGGAGGGACACCGGGTAGTCAATCCTAGAAGAATGGCAACTAAGATACCCCGTTCATGACATGTCCAGAAAGGTGAATCTATCATTTGGTCCTTTTACTGCAATACCTGTTAACACCCAAAAAGTGTTCACTACCTCATATACCCCATTGCATGGCTCATTTGTCCATTTTCCTACCATATTTCCCTTAAAAACCCTGAAAATCCCACTAAAAAGCCTCCAAAAGGCCTAAAATGCCTCCAAAAGGCATTTTCCTCCAAAAATATCCAAAATTCCTCTAAAAATAGCAAAAATCCCCTAAAAGGGAAGAAAAAATATAAAATAATGAGGAAAAGGAGGAAAAAACCCTATACAGCTGCCCTAAACCATATGGTTTCCAAAACTATGGGCCAGCACTCCCCCACTAAAAAACTATAAATAGGTGATGGAGACCCCTTATTTCACATCCACAATCATAAGCACCCTTACTCTGCCAAAATAATCTCTTGAAACCCTAGCTCACCCTTGAGCTACTTTCACCTTGAGAGCCCCTTTTGGCCCATTTCCACCATTGGAGAAAGAGAAGGAGCAAGCTGGAGCTCGGAGCAACCCTCTCGGATCACCACAACAGGCTTCACCAACCTTCATATTGGAGGTAATATTAATATCAAAACCATTATTTACATTTTTGTTTTTCTATTTTATGCATATGGTTTTTTAGCTTTTTTTTACACATATTGAACTGCTACTAAGGAGTCCCTTCTCCTCAGTAGGTGCTCATTCGCACAAGCTAGGGGTAAAAACCTAGCCACAGTTTTGGTGACTCCGCTAGGGATCGAACCCAGAATATTTAGTGACTCCACTGTTTAGTTTTCTGTACTAGTTTCCCTTTTTTTCCTTTCAGCTGTCCCTTTTGGCCGCTGTAGACCGCACCTTTCCCCTCTACAGTCACGTATCGACTGCATCTTCCAGGCCTTTACCTGCGATCCGACCATGGCTATCAGACTGTTTCTGGTGCCCCGCCTATGGATTCAAGTCTATTACCTGTGATCCGACCGCGGCTAATTAGCCTGTTTGCTGTGATCTGACTGCGCCTGTCGGCCATTTTCCCGTGTCTCGATCATGACTTTCAGCCCCTTTTCTGTGACCCGACCGCGACTGTCTTCCATTTTCCCACGATTCGAATGCACTTTCTGCCCTATTTCCTGTGGTTCGATTGCTTTTGTCGGCCAGAAAGCCACGACCTGTCCGTGCCTGTTTCCCTCAAACCCGCGGTCCGACCGCCCGATTTCGCCACAGACCCGCAGTCCTGTTTTTGAACCCAGCCCCTTTGCTGCAATATTTTCTGCATCTGCATAGCCATCTGTTCCACCTACATCCTTACTTCCCTACAACCTTTTCTGCAACATCATTTCTATTCCCTTTTACATAATCTGTTTAAAATTTCAGCATTTTAATTCAAAAAATTATGCATGTTAAAGTTGTGAGTTTAGTATTATCGATTATAAAGTTGCCCCTTTGTGTGGCACTTCTATTTCGGGTTCATCACCTCATGAGCACACACTCTATCGCCTAATTCAAGTGAGCCTTAAAAAACTACTTAACTCAACCAATATTCTAACCCCACTTGGGGAACCCAAAAGAATCTTTGTAGTTAGGTAGGATCGGGGGGATAGGCTTCCAATAACACCCCTCAGTTACTTACACTTGAGACATAGCTGTTGTCCAATTAGGGAACCAAAATCCCCTAGTAATGTTTGGCATGGTCACCACCAGTTTACCAGAGGGCCTCTCCCTTAGGAGGGTTGAAGTTGCGAGACTGGTTCCGGAGGCCTGAGTGGAATATTGCACTCCATTCAGTAACTGAAGGGCTACCTTTTGCAGTTCTCGGGATATCCCTATATAGGGGTATTGCGGTAAAAGGACCAAATGGTAGATTCACCTTTCTGGACGTGTCATGAACGGGGTATCTTAGTTGCCATTCTTGTAGAATTGACTACCCAGTGTCCCTCCCGGTAGGGGGATATCTTAGCCACTTGGCTTTCCTATTCATATTGTCTGACTTGGATTTCATCACCTTGCAGAGGATATGTCTAGTTGAGTCAAAATACTTTTAGTTAAGTGTTTGCATGCTCCCTTACCTCCTTTTGGTCTAGTGAGTCCACCGCTTTTTATTTTTAGGAAACCTACTGCTTGTTGGTATTCTGACCATTTCTGTTGACACTCCACCTATTGTAGCACAGTTGTTACATTGGGTGTTTTGAGTTGGTTGTTGGCCTGAGTGCCCTATTTTTCGAGCTCTCCTTCTGCACACTCAGTTACATTAGGATTTTTGAGCTATTTTTACTCACCTCAACCCACAGAGATTTGACACCATCTGTCACCATTGAGTCCCCGAGACATTCTCGACGCCTTAGGGGCGAGCCCCCACAGCACAGTTCACTTGACACCACCCGTCATCAACACAGATCATCCTCACTTGATACCACTTATCATAGATCTCGAGCCTTCTCACTTGACTCCACTCATCAGCGGCATAGGACTCCACCACCAGATATTAATGCCCCTTATTTTACCTTTGATTCTGAGCCAGAGTCTGAGAACCCCATTTACACTGCCCCTACTAGCCCCATGGCTGGCATGACTTCCACTCCCATCTTGGTAGGGACCATTGGTGGCACATCCACCACTACACCAGTTACCACACCTACTTTAGGTATGCCCTTCATGGGGCCCCCGTCTACTGTTCCCCTCACGGCACCTATTCCCACTCCATCAGTGGCTCACACTACCCACGGCGGTGTAGGACCATCCCATACCACCTTAGTTCCCCCACTTGGGGGAAACCTCCCTAACACTACCCCTCCACTTGGGGGCATTGGCCCCAACTTGGCCCAACCCACTACTGTGTCACATCCTTCTTCTATTTTTCCATTCATGGCTAGCCTCAACCTGCCTGACCTAGCCAGATTGACCAACGACCCTATTTGACATGACCTTGCGTGGCCTCACATGCCCACCAAGCTCCCCTCTGACATCCCTAAGTTCGAGGGCAAGGCAGGTGAGGACCCACAAAACCACATTATGTCCTTCCATCTATGGTGTTCCTCCAACTCCATAGTGGATGACTCTATTCGCCTCCGTCTCTTACAGTGCACCTTCACTAGCTCTGCAGCCAAGTGGTATATCGAGCAACCCCATGGAACCCATGCTACCTTTGTTTCCCTTGCCTCAACCTTCCTGCAGTTCTTCCAGTTACCTGTCCGCTATGCCGAAGGCATTGAGATCCTCCTATCCTACTGACAAAACACGGCTACCCACATCATGGACCACATTCATGAGTGGCGTCGACGCCGTAGCTTATGCAAGATCAAATTAGATGACCGTATCTTCCTCGATTGGTTCCTCGAATCCCTTCTTCCTGTCATTGCTAAGGATGTGGCATCCGAAAGACCCCAGTCTGAAGAAGAGGCCATCCTTAAGGCCCAACAATTCGACCTCATTTACACCCAGTCGGGTTATCTCTATACCATTATACCTGACGCCCCTCGCGGCGATTCGTCCCAGCACGATGCGCCGGGGGCATCCCACGCTACCGACGACATCATTGGCCGTGTCTCTTCGCATCCTCAACCATTTTACATAGCACGTCCTACCCCTGGCCCTGGCCTTTCGCAGGCTACCTCATAGTCTGGAGCGACCAACTCATATGCTCCCATGACACATCACCACCATTCCCATGGACCCTCATGTCCACCTCAGTGTTTCGGTCATGCGACTCCCACTTATGCCAACCCAGTCGCACCTCAGCCCTACTACCACTAGCAGGCTGCACCAACTCCTGCGCCTTCACAAGCCCAACCCGCTTATTACCCACCATAGGCAGTCCCTGCGACAAACCCACAACCCGCTCCACAGCCATATCAGCAACCCCCTCAAGTTGTTGCACCTGCGCAGCGTCCACCTACATATCAACCACCGCAACTTTCTCCAGCACCTGCGCAACCTTAGAATCCACCTGCTGCCTAAGGGCAAGTTTACGCCCAACAAAACCCGCCGCAAAACCAGAACAACCAATGCAACCAAGGCCAACAAAACCGTGGCAGGGGCCAAAATCGTGGAAACAACCAACCTGCAGACCAAGCTGGTCAACCCCCTCATCCCCCTGATAATAATAATGCGGCCCCTGCTAATCAAAACCCTGATCGCCCGCCCAAGTAGGCTTAAAATCCCAATTTGCGAACAAACCATCCTTGTTCTATTTGCGGGGTCTATGGCCACTACACACATACTTGCCCACACTTGGAGTGAGCTTGGCAACTTTGGGTTGATGATGCCCACCACCAAGGGCATGTGGCTCCTCAAGCACCACCCAACCCCCCACAACCTCAGTAGCCACCTTCGATGCTGCAAAACCCCTTACCAAACCAAGGCATAGTGAACACTCAACCATTGGCTCCCCCTCAAGCCAACGAGCCAACCCAACAACGAATCACTTATGCTACTCCTGATCAACCCATATTTGACTCAAGTACCCACCACTTGTTGATGATGTCCTCCGATGAAGTCAACCTCCAAACCCTGCAGAACCAATATGGCTCCACCTCTTAAGCCCCTCCCGCTGATAAACCCATTAACGCTCATCCCACTGATCAGGAATTATGTATACCTCCACCTCCACTCGATGGCGCTCCCAAAGTACCTCGTTTCCCGCTTCGTCGTATCAACAATAACCCCAATGCGCGTGCTGCGTCCAACTACAACATTGTCGATGATTTAGCCCAATCTCCCGCAGCCATGTCTGTGTTAGAAGTCTTAAAAAACTGCCCTTCACAGTGCAAGACTTTACTCTCAGCCATTGGGGCTATCGATCCAAATGATTCAAAGTTAATGGCATTTGATTGGACCAATCCGAACCCCACATGCCTTCCACTTTAGCATTCCACGTTTCTATTTCCGTTCAGAATTTTGTCATCCATCGGTGCATTATTGATGAAGGTGCCTCTACATGTGTCATGTCCACCTTCATCTGGCAGAAATTGGGATCCCCCCCTCTCCATCCGTCCACTACTGCGTTGCGAGCCTACGACGGCCGTTCGGCTCAACCACAAGGCCTATTAACTAACGTCCCCGTCCAGCTGGCTGGCAAAACCATCCTCATCGACATCGAGGTTATTAATGCATAGCTTGATTACAACCTTTTACTTGGCCGCAGCTACATGTACCCCATGCAGACGGTTGCTTCTTCCATTTTTCATACCATGATGTTCCCCCATGAGGGACGCATGGTCAAGTTCGACCAACTCACCTAATATGATCCCAATGCCCCCGCAGCACCCGAAAATGTTCTCCCCATGGTTGAACAACCTGTTTCGGGTACCACCACCTCACTTGTTTCCTCTATGGGGCCCAGATTTTACTCAGACGCACCAATGACCTTGACCTTCCAATCTATTCCACCCTCGTCACCTGACACTGATGTGTCCAACCTTGTACCCTGTCCCATCACATGCAAACTCCTACTCATCAACCACCCTTTTTGCCTAAACCCCCTTTGGTACCTAGTCACATTGGTGTTACACCCATCCATACCATTCCTTTCCTCATCCCTCCCTCAGGAGTAGTTAGCGCCCCGGTCATGGCTACCCTCAGCCTCCCTGGGTTAACCTTAGGATTACCCGTTTGGTATCTTTCGCCTCCCATTCCCCCGCCGACACCCGATGTCATCCTACAACTAGTGCAACCCATTGTCACTACTAGTCAACCACCTCCAGATGTCGCTATCCCGTCGTCCTCCACAAACCCCCCCCCCCCTCCTCTTACCAAACCAACTGGGGGCAGAGGCCCCCAAACTACTACATTTTGACCAAAAATCCGACGGTCGTCATGTCGGATTTTCGACACTTCCCTGTCGCATGTACGACACTTTGATTTTTTTTTAAGCATCGGAAACTTGTCGTCGGTTATCCGACACCTAAGTAAATTTCAGTTAAGCGACACCTAAACAACTGTCGGTTAAATTTAATGCGTCGGTTAAGCGACAGAATATTTTCGACAGTAGTAAATTTTTTTTTGAGAAAATAACATTATACCGTCGGTTAAGCGACAGAAAGGCCGTCGATTAAGCGACAGTATAATCAATTTTTTTTTTAAAATTACCTTTATGCCATCGGTTAAGTGATCGATATAGCCATCATTTCGGCGGTAAAGCGATAGTTAGAGGCGTCGCTTAACCGACGCTTGTGTCTGTTTTTTTTTTTTTAAATACAAAAGATCGTGTACAGGACCTATAGAATTTGGTCTTTGGAGGCACCGAGCAACAACGACGGCTTCTTGGATCTTGGTTTGTGAGATGGACAGGAATTGGAAGAGGTTTAATCCATTGGTTCTTGATGGGGAAACAGAAGGTTTCGTCGATGTTTGCCTCGGTGTCAATGTTCTGGAAGAACAAAGAAGACAAGAGCGGGCAAATAAAGGGGTTTTCGATGGACAGTATTCTGGAAGATGTTCTTTCAGAGATTACTCCTGATGCAGCCGATAGGAAAAAGCGAAGGAGGCGAACAGGCTTAAAAAGTGCAGCAGCTTTAGGGAATACATTTACCAATAGTATTCAGAGTTCTCCCCAAGATTTTTCTTCAAGCCTGCCATAATATCAAGTGAGTGAAGTCTCTTGGGAGCCGTGTATTAATTTGGAAAGCAGGCAGAAACTTCCCTTTGTTGAAACTGTACATGAATCTGCACCATCTGAAACAATAGAATGCCAAAATTCTAAGTTAGCAATGGATGACCAGTGTGCTTCTGTTCAATTTCCAATTAATCTTGCTGAAGATCCAAGCTGTAAGGAGGATGACTTAAAGCCCAAGGTTATGCTATCTGACAATGGCAAGGCAATTTCAGCTGATGGTGATTTGGAAGTAAAGGTTGAGAAGGATGATAAGGAGAAATGTGTATTGAATGCTCTAATTGGCTGTGAAAATTCATCTGCCAAAGCAACTGCCGAATGGCAAGCAGTGTGGCAGGGTGGAGATGAAAAAGTGGCAAAAGTTGGAGAGACTAATGACCGTTTAACTTCTGAAGATGTGAATGATCTACCATTGGAGTCAGATGGAGCTTTGCTTTTTTACCTTATTCATGCATATGAGGAAGCTTATGGAGCTCATCCTGGTACAATATATCTATTTGGCAAGGTGAAATTCAGAAACTCATATGCTAGCTGTTGTGTGGTGGTACAAAACATGCAATGGTGTCTTTTTGCTGTACCAACTCCTTCAGTCTTCCCAGATAAAGTGATTGCAGAGCTTGAGCAAGCTGCAAAAGATGGTGTAGTTGAACAATCTCTTTTGGGAAAAAATTGCAGGAGATGGTATCAGGCCTAAAGCAAGAAATCTCACAAAAATTAATGGATCTGAATGTGACTAATTTCAGTATGGTACCAGTCAAGCGCAACTATGCATTTGAGCGATTTGATGTACCAACTGGAGAATGTCATGTCTTGAAATTGAGCTATCCTTTTAAGGACCCACCTCTTCCAACTGATTTGAAAGGAAATCATTTCTCTGTTCTGTTTGGTACCCATTCCAGTGCTCTAGAATTATTTCTAATTAAAAGAAGAATACGAGGCCTAGCATGGCTTTCAATTTCCAATGCTGTCTACTGCCCAAGTTCATCTCGAATTAGCTGGTGCAAGTTTGAAGCTATTGTAGGGTCTCCAAAGGAGATAAAAGTGGCAGGGTCTGTGAATATTCCTCAAGAGATTCCTCCACTAGGAGTTGCTGCCATCAATCTTAAAACCATAATTAATGACAAACACAATGTGAATGAAATTGCATCTG
>LPNX011126973.1:2615-13183 GCA_001517045.1 Pseudotsuga menziesii | reverse complement strand
GTGCTACTATGCCAAGAAGAAATATGGAACCTTTTTTGAACCAACAAACTTTCATATTATTTTACAAGTTCCTCTAGAAGATTTTGTTATAAACAACTAAACATATCTTTTCCATAAAAAATATTGTAAGGATTCAAATAAGAAGACATAGCTAAAGGAAAGACCTCATTCCATTCATCTTTAGAAAAAAAGAGTCTACCACAAAATCTGCCATCTTATTTGATAAAGAAACTAGATACACAACTAAACTTGCATTCATATTTTGAGGAATAAAAAAAATGAGATTGTCATTAGATTCTTACTTAGTGGAGTCACCCAATTAAAAATTGCAGTTCAAACTATGTAAACACTCCTTGTCCACCATCAAAGAATGGATCTATTCATTGTTGTATAGCCCATGGAAGTATGTCTTTGTTCCTTCTCTCCCTAGCAACATCTCCAGGAGATGTTTGCGTTGGAGTCTAGTCAAGGAATGCTTCAAGAGATTGATTAACACATCTTAAAATATGATTTGATTGTTTAATTGAAGTATTGGATCAATTAGGGAGAACAAGAAAGGAAATGGGGAAAGATCATTGGACATGGATTCCCTTGGTAGACATTATATAAATCAAATGCGATCAAGGTTAACATTATATATAAGTAATGTGAATAATGAAAGATTAAAGAAAAGGAAACCAACATGAACATACATACATCTTCGATCATGTATGATTATTCATGAGATTGAACATTAACTAAAGTGAAGTACCTTCGACAAATTAATGGATGAATACTTGAAAGAAACATAGAAAATGGGAAACTGCAACAAATAATTTGCTGCTCAAGAATCTATAACCTGTGAGAAATTATTGAAGCTCAACAAGTTACATTCATTCAAGTAAGAGGATATACAATGAAGAACAAAGAGACTCACAATCTAATATCAAGCTCTAAGAAATATTTAATTAAAATAAATTACAGAGACATATGACCACAAGTTTATAATAATGCATAAAAGTATTTTTGCTCCTCAACTTTCTCTTAGGCCTCTAACTAAACCCTCATTACAATAAAAATGCTAAACTTTATAGAACTTAAAAAAGAAGAAAATTCATAACCTGAATTTTGACATAGAAATAATTTGTTGCTCCAACTGTTATTGCTTGACGCTAAAAATTTTGATTAGGAAGAATCTTGTACAAACATCTAGCTACAGTGGGCGGATGAACCCCTCACTGTGATGCTGCGAGAACCTACAAACCAAGTTCCTTTCTTGCTACAAGAACCTACAAACCAATCAATTCTTTGGGAAATACTCGAATCTATCGGCATAGTTATGCTGCTGGACTTTTTGATGTATTTGCAGACCTGAATGATCTTAAATTGAGTAGTGCTTAGTTGGATGATAAGTAGATAGTATTATGTTTTTTTTCTTCATACTTTTGTTTCAAGGGTCATTCTTCTCTACTTATATGACCTTTTGATACCATGTGTATCACTTTCAATGTTGAAACTTGAAATCACTCATATTTGTTGATTTCTATCTAAAGAGATATATACTGTTTTAAATTACTTTTCTATTTTTTCTTCTTATTTTAATTAGTGCAACTCTTTTTTCATTATAGTTTGTTTTTTCTTGATCCGTGTTCCTTTTTTATTTGAAGTGGTGCTGTATTTTACACTTTTCTTATGTAAATTTGTGCGTGAAAATATGTTGGTGGTTAATTTGAAAGCCTTATTCTACAGCAAATATATGGTAAAAGATTGATCGTCATTTCAATTAACATTATGGTTTTCCATGATTTTCAAACCATGTGTGTGCAGTTATAGGTGTTTATTTTGCTGAAAAATTAAATTACTATCTTGGACGGAATTGGGAGAAGTTTACTACACAGGACTACTTTGACAAGCATGGAATTTAACTGTCAAATTTGTGGTCTAGTACTCTCCTAATCATTTCAACAATAATCTTGGTATGTTTTATGAAATGCATGGGCATAACAAGTCTTAAGAAATGCTAAATCAAGTGCTCTTTTTCCAAGCATCCATATTTGAAGGTGATGACAAAGATTAAATGATTTTGTTGTTTTACATACTAATACACTAATTACATTATCTCATCTCATTGTAAAGTGGAAAAGGGCAGAAATAAGACACCGAGAATGTGTGGCACATGAAAAAATGAATTTTATCGATTGTGTTTGGTATAATGCTTCAATCAACATATTGAGAAATATGGACATCAGTTTGTTGGTATGACTTTATATAACTCATACGGTTACTAAGAAGGAGAGTTTCAAGACAGACGATTGACAAATTGTTTTTTACTAAAGTTTGATTTAAAAGCAAACTTGTTGTTTTAATTACTATATTATGATCTTCAGGTCATTACAAGTACTCATCTTTGGAATTTAATGGTTGTATATATATTATCACCTGCAATGGTTAAATTTGGATTTCCTTTGAGTGATGCCCAAGGGAAACAGAAAAGGGGCGGGTTAAGGCTGAGTTTAATAATTGTCACAATGCTTTATCTTTCATCTTGGGTGATAGGCATTAGTATCAATGCTGACAAGTAACATTCCACTCTTCCAACAATGTGAATTTTTCTTGAAACTAGTCACTTTATGCTATTAGGCAAGTATATGAATACAATCCCCTGCAAAAAATGAAAATCCACTCAATGGAACCCAAGAAAATCACTTTCTGCATTGTTTATAATTCATGACTGAACAAACATTTGCTATGACATTTGAGAAGAAAGAAAACTTGATGAATACCCAAGTTGGAGAGTTATGCCTTATGATATAAGGTATAGCTTATTGTTATTTTTTAGAATACCAATAAGCATTTACAGCCCACCCTTGTTGAAAATATTTACCTATGGTAACCTCTAAAAATATTTTTTTTAACTATACGATGACTGGTGGCCACGTCCAATGAGGTTTCCAAAGATTTGACAAGAGAAATCATCAGACCACCGATGAGAACTCGTTGCAAATCCAACCCCATCCCATCTATTTTCTGACTCCTTATGGCCTTATCCAACGAGGCCGCCATAACTGCGACGAGCGAGACCATCGGACAACCGACAAGCAAGCGTAAAAAAATTGACAAATCATTCCTCTAATTTGACGGCATAATCCTGAATTTTGACAGAAGAACTATCTGACATTCGACAAGCATAATTCATATTCTTGATGAGGATAAGTCAAATTTTCGATGAGGAGAAGCCAGAGTTTCGACGAGCAGACGTCGAACATTCGACAACTTAGTGGTGAAATATTTTGGCTTACCACATTGAAAAATCAACAGGTATTGGCTTGTCATCGAATATCCGATGTTATTCCACTAACAACAATAAAATTTGAGGTTGTCAAATACACGATATGGTATCCTCGAATTTCAAACATGGCAACCATCAGATTTTGGGCTCAAATTCTATTGTGGTTTATAAATTGATTAAGACCGACAAGGTGGAAATAATTTTAGAAGGGGGATGGACATGTGTAGTTGGTCCATTCCTCTCTTTAGGACCTACCACATGTTGTCATATTTTCCTTATTTCTAAATACCACCCAATCGGGGGTACTAGTTTGGTATGGTTGGTAGAAATAATGAAGTAACATTTTTTTGAATGAAAAGTAGTAAGAAAAATGAATGAAATATTGTCTACAATCGGTTGAGATAATCTCATTTGGGTAATGGTTGGAAATATCTTTTCCCACCCTTAAACACTTACAAGAGTGATATTATTGGTACCTTGCCAACATCAATTAAGGTGCAAAAAAGGGAAAACATTTCACAAAAAGATTTGAACTTGAGTGAGGTGGATAAACAACTTCTCATTTTAATGACATAAGCTGATATGCAATTCACATGATTATAAATAAATCCATTTTACTGATTAAATATTAATTAATTAAAATACCTAATTTTCTTAATAAATGACCTAAATATGTTACATTTCAAGACTTTCTAGAATCACAACACCATAATCTTATCTCAAAGGATTTAAGTAATTGTAATACGGAATGGAGATCTTAGTCTACGGGCTACCCGTATATTACATTAAGCCTTGTTACCATGATTAATCTTAAAATATTTTTGTAATTTTGCAAATTGTATTACAAATTCTATATCAATAAATAATAAAAATATATGCATTATAATTTTATTTAAAATATGAAATATATTATTTATATCTTTTTTTATTAACATGATTTGTATAAACATAATAATTTCTTTTATACATTTTTGTTTTGGCCAATAAAAACCATTTTTATAGAGAGATTCTACAACGTTTCTTCTTACACTTGTAAAAAAAACAATTTAACAATTTTTATTTTAATAAAAATGTAGATACTAAATTTCAATAAATTAAAACACAATATATAATCTATATTTCAATAAATAAAGATTCTCAAAATTTTCCATTAACTCCACTCAATAATGGAAAGCACAAATATTATAAATTTGTTTCCATTTTTCTTTCTATTATTTCCTTTTTAAAGCTTTATATTGTTTCATTTATATTGTTTCCTTTATGCTTTTTTTTAACTATACAATGCCTCGCCACATTTTCGACCACTTGTCCGATGAGGTTGCCAAGCATCCAACAAGAGTGATCTTGTCTCACCCTTAGACACTTACATGAGTGATATTATTGGTACCTTGTCAACATCAATTAAGGCACGAAAAAGGGAAAACATTTCACAAACAATATTTCAACTTGACTAAGGTGGATAAACAACTTTTCATTTTAATCACATAAGCTCAGATGCAATTAACATGATTATAAAGGAAGTTATTTTATATCGTCCAAAATTAATATTATAGAAATATATGTTTACTACCATGGAAAATATTAGTAGGAAAATTTAATATATGAGATGCTCTCATCATTTTCTCTAAATCTTAATAAAGAAATAAAAACAAAAATTATCATACAATGTTAACTCTAATATAAACCATTTTACTGATTAAATATTAATTAATTAAAACACCTAGTTTTCTTAATAAATGACCTAAATATGTTACATTTTAAGACTTTCTAGAATCACAACACCATAATATTATCTCAAAGGATTTAAGTAATTGTAATATGAAATGGACATCTTACTCTATGGGCTACCCTTATGTTAGATTAATCCATGTTACCATGATTAATCTTAAAATATTTTTGTAATTTTGCAAATTGTATTGTTAAAGAATGAAAGTTTTGACTTCAATGCTCAATATTACAAATTCTATATCAATAACTAATAAAAAGATATGCATTATAATTTTACTTAAAATATTAAATATATTTTTTTTATCTTCTTTTATTAACATGATTTTTGTAAACATAATAATTGCTTTTATATATTTTTGTTTTGGACAATGGACACCATTTTTATAGAGAGATTCTATAATGTTAGATCCATGTCAATATATGACCATTAATTATTAGTTTAAACCATTCCAATAATCTTCATGCCTGAATTTTTCCTTTCAAATATCGACTAACACCCATAATTGTCACTCCATTTCTTTTTCCAGCAATCAATATGTCAACATCCCCTCTATAGTTTCCACTCTGTAAACACTACCATGATGGTGAAGAAAATGTTTCTAGATAAAATATTTAAAATTTTACACTAGTGCATAAGGTGACCTTCAAATAATCACCAATATCTATGTCTAGTAATTTCTCAGTCATTTTCCTTCATAATCATTTTGCAGACCTTCTCCAACTCGCTTCTTCTCTGAGGTCATTCCAATATGACCATTAATTCATTGTATGTAATGTTAAAACCTTACATGTTGGATATTATTTATAAATATATATATTTGATAATTTGAATGATGTCTTTACAAAGATAGTGAGCCATGTTAAATATGGAGGATAGAGTAGTAGACATGTCTATTTAATAAATAGAATACCATATCATAAGTAATATTTAATAGTTAGTTAACCTATCAGTGAATGGATAATAATTGATATCATTAACAAATGTAATAAACATTTAGGTTTATTAAAATTCATCTGTCCTTGAAAATATTCGACAACAAATATTCTATGAAGAGTGCTCAACTTAAACTTCTTAAATGATTGATTCGGCGCACCTTCAATAGAGGTGTTGTGCTTAACGAAGTTTTCTTTAAGGGCATAGGTGTGATTGATGTTGACAAGGGAACTCTTGCCATGAATAATGATACCACGGTTTAATAATTCCTAAATAGTTCTTCACATTTCCGTTCAAATATCTACATGCATATAATTCTATATATAAAACCATAATGACTATAGGAAGTATTTTTCTAAGTTTACAATCTGATATCTTCATGATGAACTTATGTCGACATATTGAACCCAGGTATTTTTCAATGCTTGAGTATGGCACTAATTAATATATGAGATATAGATTCTATAGTGTTGATCAATGTATTTTAAAACATGGTTGCATATTCAATTACATTTGTTATGATATTCTTATACGTAGTGGAAACTACTGACAACTTACTTAATTAAATATGATTGGTTAAGGATTCTTCACTTGTAGTTTCATCGCATACTTCTAAGGATGAAGCTTCTTTTAATGTATTTATTTCGTCCATTGGTGTTTGATTAAAAATATTGAAATTATTTATATTCTTATCTTTATCTAACGACCTTGTCACCCATTCTTACTTGCAGGGATGATTTTAAGAACCCCCTAGATTTATATGTATAAAAAATGGGTGAATCTCTCCGATATATAGAAAAAATTGAAGGCGATTTTACCAATAATATAAGATGTATATATAGAAAATTTGGAGAATATTTTTATTATATATTGTTGTAAAATCTTTGTGAATATTTCACTATGTTATAAGATATTGTAAAATCTTGGTGAATATTTGACTTCATTATAAAAATTGTTTTACTTATAGCATCATCTTCTTTGAAAGGTTTACAGATATATTAGTACTGTATCCACGTTTTTCTCCATGATGGGGTGTGTCACTGTGTAAGACTAGACCCTTTTTATAAAAAAATGATGTTTTCATATGAAAACTTAAACCTCATAATGTTTTTTTTTTTTTTTATCAAGTTGTCATCAAATTTAAGTGAGAAGCATTTCTAATTTTCTGGCATTAGAAGGGTGGGTCTATAAGTTTTGCTGACATACATCTTGTGAAGTATTTGTCAAAAAATTCTAGTGTAGTAAGGAAGATTTTATCGATTTTGTTTGGTATAATATTGTAATTAACATATTGAGAAACATGGACACGAGTTTGTTGGTATGAATTTATATAACTCATACAGTTACTGAGCAAGAGGGTTTCAAGACAGTGGGTTGACAGCTTGCTTTTTACTAAAGTGTTATTTAAAATAAAAGTGGTTGTTTTAACTACTATATTATGATCTTCAGGTCATTAGAAGTAATCATCATTGGAATTGAATGCTTGTATATATATTATTAGCTGAAATGATTAAATTTGGATTTCCTTTGAGTGATGCACCAAGGAAACATACAAGGGGAGGGTTAATGATGAGGTTAATGAGTGTCACAATGCTTTGTCTGTCATATTGGGTGATATGCATTAGTATAAAGGCTGACAAGTAACATCCCACTCTTCCAATGATGTGGAGTTTTCTTGAAACTAGTCACTTTGTGCTACTAGGCAAGTATATGAATACAATCTCTCGCAAACAAATTGAAAATCCACTCAATGGAACCCAAGATAATCACTTTTTGCAATATGTAGAATTCACGACTGAACAAAAATTTGCTATGACATCTGAGAAGAAAGAAAAATTGATGAATACCCAAGTTGGAGGGCTTGGCCTTTTGATATAAGGTATAACTATTGTTCTTTGCTAGAATACCAAAATACATTTACAACCCACCCTCGTTGACAATATTTACCTGTGGCAACCTCTGAATTTTTTTTTTAACTATACAATGCCCCATCACATTTCTGACAACTTGTGGCCATGTTCGACGAGGTTTCCAAAGATACGACAATACTCAGTTTCAATGCCCCATCGCATCTTCGAGTGCTTGTCCAACAAGGTTGTCAAACATCCGACAAGAGTGATCTTGTCTCAGCCTTAAAAACTTACACGAGTGATATTATTGGTACATTGTCAACATCAATTAAGGCACAAAAAAGGGCAAACATTTCACAAACAATATTTGAACTTGAGTGAGGTGGATAAACAACTTCTCATTTTAATCACATAAGCTAAGATACAATTAACATGATTATAAAGGAAGTTATTTTATATTGCCCAAAATTAATATCATAGAAATAGATGTTTACTACCATTGAAAATATTAATAGGAAAATTGAATTTATGAGATGCTCTCATCATGTTCTCTAAATCTTAATAAAAAAATAAAAACAAAAATTATCATACAATGTTTACTTTAATATAAACCATTTTTCTCATTAAATATTAATTAATTAAAATACATAATTTTCTTAATAACTCACCTAAATATGTTACATTTTAAGACTTTCTAGAATCACAACACCATAATCTTATCTGAAAGGATTTAAGTAATTGTAATATGAAATGGAGATTTTACTCTATGGGCTACCCTTATGTTACATTAAGCCTTGTTACCATGATTAATCTTAAAATATTTTAGTAATTTTGCAAATTGTATTGTTAAAGAATGAAAGTTTTGATTTCAATGCTCAATATTACAAATTCTATATCAATAAAAAATAAAAATATATGCATTATAATTTTATTTAAAATATTAAATATATTTTTTATATTTTTTTTTATTAACATGATTTTTGTAAACATAATAATTGTTTTTATATATTTTTGTTTTGGCCAATGGACACCATTTTTATAAAGAGATTCTACAATGTTTCTTCTTACACTTGCAAAAAAACAATTTAACAATTTGTATTTAAAAAAAATGTATAATCTAAATTTCAATAAATTAAAACAAAATATATAATCTATATTTCAATAATTAAAGATTCTCAAAATTTCCCATTAATTCCATTTAATAATGGACAGCACAATCAACCAAAAATCTTATAAATTTGTTTCCATTTTTCTTTATATTATTTCAATTTTAAGCTTTATATTATTGTTTCTTTTTTAAGTTTTATATTGTTTTCTTTATACATTTTATTGTTTTTTTAAACTTTTATATTTCTTTTCTCTTGAAGCTTTTCAAAAATTGAGACTTACAATATTGCTTTTCTAATTGTTTATATTGCTTTTAGCTTTAAGCTTTTCTGGGTAGGTGAATTTCTCAATAATTGTGCGACCAGTGTGGAGCATTGCTCACTCGCCAGTTATTTGCATAGCTATGTATGTTTTCTTCGCTACTGTTGTTGAAGTTTCCTTCTAGTCGCGTCCTTCTAGTTTCTTGATTGGTGTCGGTCGCCTCATCATCTGAAATTGAGAAGGATTTCTGGACGCTTCTGAAACCATGGGTATTATTCTCCTCTTGCATGTTCTTTGCAAATGTATGGTTAACTTCGCACTTTTAACACTTGCTATTCTCCCATTTCCATGCATATATATAAATAAAGGAAATGAGAAGGAGATGGGATTTTTTTTAAGCATATATTGGATTGGATTCTTGATAGCTTGGCTACCAGAATTAGATTCTGGGTAGTATGGCGGCATTTGGCTAGCTTGGTCGCATTTCCACGTTGCAGTTTTCGTGTCGTTCTAGTCTCTGAATTTGAGGAGGATTTCTGGAGGCTTCTGCAAAGGGTGGGTATTATTCTCCTCTTGCATGTTCTTTGCAAATGTATGGTTAATTTCACACTTTTGACACTGGCTATCTTCCCATTTCCATGCATATATATATAAATAAACAAAGTAGATGAGAAGGAGATGGGATTTTTATTTTTGTTTTTATTTTTAAGCATATATTGGATTATATTCCCAATCAAATGGCCTGCATTTAAAAATTATTAATGCTTTGAAACAGCAAGGCTCTGGCTCTCGATGCATGTTTCCTGCATCACTTCGGACCTACCAGAAATGAGCTAAACCTACCTTACCTATTGGCATGCAGATCTATTGCTAATTATCTAATCAATTCTAGGCAGTTTGTAGATGATAATGAATAACAGAGCCGAAGGGAGATGTCTCTTGCTGCGGTATGGTCATCTGAGGCCACAACCAATTGACCACATTTATGAGGGTATATTCTCCAGCCAAAATATCTTCCATGCACAAACCATGGGAATCGTTCAAAGCCCTGCCCTCACTCGATTCTCCAGATCTTTCCTTTTTCCAGCAGTATCAACGTTCTTATGTATTAGGCTTGAAATCTCTCCACATAAGCCCATAAGCAAGAGTCCTGACTCAGCCACTTGGGCTCATCTGTGCCGGTAGGGAACAGTTGCAGCTGTGGTTTCTTAGTATTCTTAGTATTGCAGATGTGGTTTTCAAGAGTTTTATAGCGACGAGGCCTTTTGTTTTTGAGGTCCTTGTTTTTGCCCAATATCCAGTGGCTCCACGAGTAGCCTGTGGTGAGTGCCCCCTTTTATCAAGTCTTCACTGCATTGGAAATCAAACATGTTCTCTATGATCTCATCCCATCAGCCTTGTCAGATTCGCCCGGAAGTCT
>LPNX011126965.1:649390-743297 GCA_001517045.1 Pseudotsuga menziesii | reverse complement strand
ATTTACAAAAAAAAAAATTTAACTTTGTGATTTTTGGTAGGTTTAAAAAGAGAAATCCATGCGCCGTCGGAAGTAACCGTCGGATTTTGGATCGAAATGTAGTAGTGAATATCGGTGGTCTCCGCCCCAATCCATCGCAGTGATTTACTGATAAACACACATTTGCGAGCTGAGACTTCGTAAAGTCTATTATGCCAGTTTTCTAGGCCGACATCAGAATCCGATGCGCATGAGCTGTCACATCACCAACTAATGTTCCCTTCTGCGGTTGGGTTGATGTAGTCGTTCTGGTTCACAGTCATCTGGTAAAGGCTATCCATGTGATGTGCTTCCTCCTCTGCTCTTAAGGGTTCAATATACCTAGGACCTTGGTAAGGATCCAGCGGTGCAATGACCCGGATCTGCGCATCCTCAAAGGTCATTTGTCTTCTCTTTAGGTCAATGACAACTTTGCTACCAATCGCCCAATCAATACTTAATAGTGCTAGATATGGTCGACTGTCGCCAATGATTTCTATAACCTCGAAGTCCACAAAAGTACGAACTCCGTCAATATCAACTGGCACCTGCGGTAGTCGACCCAATGGTGCTATTCGCTGCTGATTAGCTAATCTCAGGTGGATAGGCGATAGGGCTAACTGAGTACTACCCATCTATTCCCATGTCTGCTTGGTTAGAACATTCACCTCTGATCCAAGATCTAAGACAACCTCATCCATTTCAAACTCACCAATCTGTGCTGTGAATTTCATCTCTCTTCCTGTCCTTGTATGTCTTGTAATATTATGGACAGCGCGGTGTGCACTGCCCGAGAGAGAGGGTTGCTGACACTGATATATCATGCACTGTAGCTCATCGATAGCTTTGTCATTTCTCAGGAGTTTCAAGCAGCTGTGCAGGAAGGATTGTACACTTCCTGTTGATTCATCCTCGTCGCATCTTCCCGATGTGGTAGCCTGCTGTGCCTGCTCAAGGCTATCGCCACAAGGTGTTTGTTGCGGTACACCCCTAGACGGCGGTACCTGTGATCCTGGTTGTGTAGGTTCATCGAAGGAAGCCTTAGCTTCATGAAATGTCTCTTTATTCTGCTGTAGGTCGAGTGCTGTTGCTTTACTAGGAGCTCTGCGCACCCACCCCTGACTTGTGTTCTTTCCGGTCTCCTACGATGTGCCACTGGTGGAAGCACCGCTACGAGTCACAATATTGACTCTCGGTTCTGGCTCTACCTGCTCAGCAACAATAAGTTGGATGTTTTGGTGTGCGGCTGGCTTAGGGTCTCTGATCTTAGCTATTAGGATAGGACACTCTTCTATGGTATGGTCATAATATTTGCAGTAATTACAAGTGGTAGTGGCGTTCCCACAGTCCCTAGCATAGTGTCCTACAATTCCACAATTATAACAAGTGACTGGTCCACGACCTTGGCCAAAACCTCCTCCTCGGCCAAAGCCTTCTCCACGTGCGAAGCCTCCTCCTCGGCCTCATCCTCTGAATCCTCCTGCACGGCCTCCGTAAGCCTGATCCGGCTGTGGTCCTATTGCTGGACCCTGTGTGTCTGCTTGGACTCTATACACATCATTTTTTCTCTCTGACATGAGATCATAAGCTTGGCAGTCCTGTTGATCATGCCCGATGGATTTACAGAAGATACAATCTAGGTTCTTAGGTGTCTGTACATACTTCTGAAGCAAAGGGCATTGCTGAGGTGGATTTCCTTGTGTTTTACATATTTCACACCATGGCCCTTGTGTTCTTGGTAAGGGGTTAGGAGCCCCTGATGCTAAATATTATGCGAAGACTGGACAGTTATCTTTGGTATGACCCTGTGCTCTACACTTTATGCACCATATGTCTTGCATAACCTCTTTCCCTTTCTTAAGTTCGTGTATCTGTAATGTGAGGTTGGCCAACTGGTTCTGTAGGGTTGTCATGCCTGTGGTAGTTTCTGCTAGAGGTGAAGCCTCCAGTTTCATTGCCATCTCTAGCGCTTCATCTTGAGTAGTGAGTTTCTGCTGTATTAGTGGCATTCTAATATGAGGGAGCAGTGCTGCAATAAACCATTCCTTATGCTGCTCCGGCGCAAACTCAAAGCTTACTTGGTCTATAAGAGCTTTGAATTTCTGGTCAAAGTCCCATACTGACTCTGATGGTAGCTGCTTAATATCCTTGAGCTCTGTTATACACTGAGATTCAGACTTAGGTTTCTTAAACTCTTTGATCATGGCGTTCTTAACCTGGGCAAGTGTCTTGGGTAATGTAGTATACTTTATGTACCATGTCAAGGATCTGTCTCTGAGTGTGGTGACCAACTGTACAAGTTTAAGGTTATCATCGTTGATTGTTTTAATGGTCCACATGGCTTCACATAGGAACCAATGTTGTTCCGGGTCTTCTACTCCTATGACTTTAAAAATAGGTAGCTTCATGTCATCTCCCATTCTATTTCTATGTGGTGGGTTCTGACTGACTGGGCTACTACCACTCAGCGGTGTAGGTGAAGGTGATGTAGCGGGAGTAGGTACTGGCTGTGAGCTACTAGACGGAGTACCTACGGGGTTATTCTGAGTCCCTGTTTGTTTCTGTGGAGTATAGGGGTGGTAAGGGATACCCCCCTCTGGTTCTTCTGTGGTGCTAGGGCTCTGTTGTCTAATACTGTCTGAACTGTCTTCAAATACAGGAGAGCTAAAATCTACTTTATACTTCTTTCCACTACGTTTTCGTCCAATGTCATCAAAATCACTTTCAAACTCTTGTGACATTACTATCTTTACTTATTCATCTGAAACTAGATCCATTGTTCCTTTTTCATATAGCAGCATCTTAAGGGACAAGTTTAGAGATCTTAGGTACTTACCACGATATCCTCTGAAGAATTATTGTTCAGCTGCGCTGAAGCTCTTTCTCTGGTCAACTGCAAATTCTGTAACAAAACCTTCTAGCACACTTGTCAGCCAGAAGTCCACTGCTCTCGTAATCGGATTGTCGAGGTTCTGTACGATCTGAATCAGCTCTGGTGTCCAGATAATGTGTCTCTTCTTCTTGAATGTGTTCCTATCTGTCAACTTGGATAACCAGTCGAAAAGCTCGTTTCCATAGGTTGCAAAAAATATAGCGTGTATGTCTGAAGCGATATGCTTTTCTAACCAGGCTTCTGTGCTTAGTCTCGGACTCCGATTCTCTTTCTTGGTGAACTCCCTTAAGTCTGAATCCAGCCACTGGTGAAACTCTTCTCTGGTAGGATGCCAACAGAACATTAACTCCCAGTCGTTTAAACCGACAATGGAACCATTTGTTGATTGCATGGGTAGACCCGGGTTTACTATAATCAACCAACAACACCCCTAACTCACTGGCCCTTTCAGCAACAGACTGCAAGGTGGCCTAAAATCTCACCCAAAGTGAATCTAATGGGTTGGTCAAGGACTCAAGTGTCTTGGATCAGGTTCTGTGGCAGTCCTACTGGTGGCTCGCAGCTCTTCTAGCTGGAAGATCTCCCTCTGTGTCTGAGCGTCGTGCAACCTCTTGCTCGCGCCGCGCAATCCCGTCGTCGCGCAGCTCTTCTAGCCGCAGTGTCTCTACCCTTGCGCACGTTGTGCGGGTTCTTCTCTCTTCACCCGACTTCTTCCTTCTCACAATAGTTCCAATCTCACCGCATCGCCGTGCACCGTGCGACATGAAACTCCTGTTCAACGCTAAGTCCTCAACCCACGGAGTCGCGCACCGCAGCTCCTCTACCTGTGCGGTATTGCCTTCTTGCGATACCCTCCAACCACGGTTTAGCGCACTTAGCGTTGTTCATGTCGGCGTGCAAGACCTGATACCCAGACTGTCTTACTGCGATTAATTAACTATCTAAGGCAAGCATAAGTAAGCGCACTTAGCGTTGTTCATGTCGGCGTGCAAGACCTGATACCCAGACTGTCTTACTGCGATTAATTAACTATCTAAGGCAAGCATAAGTAACCCTTATACGACGTGCCAAGGATTTCAACTTATATATATTTCTGCAGTGCTGTAACTAAACAACTCATTCATACATCAACTGTAAGCAAATTGCATAACATAATCAGATAGATGCAGCAAATGAACACAATATGCAAATCAATCACTGAACACGGGATTTTAACGTGCTTCGCCCCCAGGATGGGATTTACGTCCACAGAACTGTGTTTTCTCTATTATAGCTTAAGGGAAGGCAAACACAGTTATGCTGCGCCTCAAATGCAGCTCAAGATCTTCTCTCTTAGATCTTTCTTCTCTACCTTTATGCTGTCTCTCTTACAACATACTCTTCCCTCTCAGTCGATCCCTGCGGATCGTTACATGCATGCTCTACAAGCCGGCTACTGGTTTTAGTAAGATTGCTACCACTAGAACCAGAACCAGAGCTCGGCTTTACAACAGTCTACTTATCCTTATTGCCTATTTCAATCACAACTGTCTCTCTATCTAACCAACTGGCTAACTGAATGATTAGCTAACCCTTTACAATACAAAATATACTCTTATATAGGCAGCCCGAAGGTCGTGCCATTACAACACTGTGGGCCTGTCCCAACAGTAACCCAAACCCTAATTAGTAACAGTCGGTCCTCTTTGTCCTTGAGGTAGCCGCTTCCCATCACACCACAGCTCTCTGCAGTCTTCCATGCTTCCCGGCACTGACCATGGGTACTATGCACCACTTCACTTTTCTGTCCTTCATCTTCAATGCTTGAGCCTCGTTGCTCCTTCTTCTTTATGAGGGTCGTTGAGCCCTCCTGTCTTCCGCCGCTGCCTTCAATGCAATGGGTGAGCTCTCCCTTCTCAGCCGCTCAAGTACTGTTGCCCTTCTTTGACTTTTGTATCTCAAAAATTCACAGTTTCCGGCTCTGCTCTCCAGCTGGAAACGTGCTACAGCGTCGTAGCTCCGCCTTATCCTCTTTCCGCCAAAACTTATCTCTCCGCCAAAACTAGCAGCTTCTTCTGTAGCTGTGGGACCCTGCTCCAACAGTATTTGAAGATGAGTGAAATGGATATCCATGAGGCCCTTAGCATACTCCATGATACTAAATAATTGGTGTCAAATTCTTGTTGGAAAATATCTTCATTGGAGGATCCATCCTTTCTTGAATACATGGAGAAGATTCAAAGAGAAATGGGAAACATTGAAGATTGCCATATGGTAGATTGCTTGGAGGATTATCATGACATGAGGGATCATGAGAAACATGGAAAATTGCAGGTTCTTGATTTGTTTGAATATGAGCTTGATGAGAGCCAATCACTAGTAGTGGTGGAAGAGGAAATTGAGTTGCCTCTTGAAAATGGTTACACACTTTTTGAAGAAGTGCATGATTCCACCACCTTGGAAGCAACCCATGAGGAAAGTTTTTAATTTTTAATGGAGGTGCATAATCCTACCCCTATGGATCCTTCACATGATGAATTTTTTTCACTTTTTTATCCTTTGGGTGAGTTGGCTCTTTCTCCTACATCCTACACTTCCAAATTTTGTAGCATTCATCCTAATGAAGTATGGGTGAAAGGTTTCTTTTTTATAGTGCCACGTGAAGAGTATGGAATTTATATCTCTCCTTTTGATGATGAAATGATTATAGAACCATATTCTTTACATTTTCAGCAGCATCCTCTATTACATTATGATGATACACATATACAAGGGTGCACCTATGATGTTCACTTGAGTCACTTGGAGACTCATGATTTTCCTTGCTCCTTGCCTAGTCTATTTGATGTTGGAGGAGATTCATCCCACACTTGGTTGAAGAGATATATGATTGAAGAACATTATTATTGGCAGCAATAGCCTATGTTATCTCATGATGATATAAATATCCATGGGTGTATTAATGAGGCTTCTTTTATCCACTTGAAGTCTTCATGTTTTCTTTGCTCCTTATTGGGTTCATATTTTGGTGGAGGTTCTTCATTCGCTTCTTGGATGAAAGAACACATGGCTGATTATTTTGATGCATCTTACATTATTTTGGAGTATAATTATAGGAAATGGGATCCTCAACTATGTCATTGGAGTAGATATTATATCATACTTTATGCTTGTGTGTATGGGGCACATGATGATCTACTTACTGGGATGTACAAGCACTTTCATGATTCTTTGACGAGGTACCTTCTTGATGTACACTTGTATGATATTGTTATGGAATTTCATGATCTATATTTTGTACTAATGATGTTTGGAAGGGTACAATACAATAAATGGTATCCTGGCATTGCTTGGTTTCATCTCATTTGGAGTAGAGGTTTGATTGTTGGTTTGAGAAAGAAAACCAACCTTCAATTGTTTGAGTTCATCTTTGCAGAACAGTGTTCTAGTTTCCTATATGGGAGACCTTTTGAGAGATGGATTCAATTTTCACATGCTTGGTTTTCATGGAATTTCATCATAGAAATTCACACCATGCATGTATCAGGATCATATAGGACCCTGGGATCATTTTTTGTCTCAATGGTTTCAATTGTGGGGGCAACAAGCAGCATTGGAGATTTATTCACCACTTGAGAAGATGATTTTAATCAGAGTAATGAAGAAACAAGCATGGTGGTTCCTCTCTGAAATTTTATTTGACTATTAAGAAACTAAAAGTTTGGTAACTCATTTCCAACTTCAAATAATTATACAGAAGCAAAAAGGGGTGAAAGTTTAGAAAAGGTTTCCAAAATATGGAGGTAAATATTATTTGCTCAAATTTGGTTTTTATGGATTTGATTAATCCTTTTGGTGTTAGTGGTGATATTATATTATATATCAATATTCACAATCCACATCTCTTCACTTTTGGAAACACAAAATTTCAGTACATGAGTTCCACTACTCAAGTTGCAGCTAAAGAAAATCAATGACTAGAACCATCAAAAAATACTTAGTACAATGGAATGATCTACCAAGTGAAGATGCCACATGGGAAGAGGAGAATATTTTGCAGCATCCAAATATGAAATTGCTTGAGTACAAGAAATATTGGGTGGGGAGGACTATAATTTCCCCATTCAAATAATTGCATAGAAGGACAATTCCATCAATCCTACTAGTTCCCTAGGTTGGATGGATACATTTGGAATTTCAATAAGGGAGATAATAAATGATGTTAAGACATTAGAATTGAATAAATATTTAATAATGTAGCTAATTAAATAAATACAAGATAAAATTGAAGTGGCAATGTAGCATGGAGACACATGTATATTATGGGGCCCATACAAGTTAGAATTTATGTGCCACATGGCATCCTCCTCTTGTAATTTCAAATCCATGGGAAGCCTAATGTTCTTGGATGATTTAGAAGGATAATACACTTGGCCATATGCATAATAGGTCTAATTTGGATGGAAATGTAACTTAAATGGGAGAGGAAGAGTCAAATGGGAGCTTCTTGGACACTTGGGCTAGATTCCCTAACATCTATGACATCTATGACACCAATGATGAAGATGCTATGAAATTTATGACATATTGGAGACCTGAAGGATGAAATATGACAATTATGACATGTCAGGCCTAAATATAGCATCCAATAAGTCACTCATGTGAGTTGGGGAAGCTCAGTGGGTCCCTACTTGAATTGGGGGGAGATTGAAGGCTATGGAAGAGAGGACGCATGGAAAATCTTGAGCACACGCCCTAATTAGAATTGGATTGAATTTTTAGATGGATAGGTAACCTTAGAAGGATAAGGATGTTTATAAAATATAGGGATCAACCAAAATATCAAGGGATTTTTATCATTTTAGAAATCTGCATTTGTGAAGAGAGAGAGAGCTAGTGGATGACTAGTTTCTTTCCTTAGCCAATTTCAAGGGTGAAAGATTCCCATCCAAGTTGATGTTTGGAGAGGCCATTCAGGCCTTTCATGGAGATTTAATGGAGTTTTATTTTCAGGTGTAAGCTACAGGGAATCTCATGGTTTCTTCTAGTACAACACATTCTCTCAACCATTTCCAGTCTTTATTGCATATTCTTGCTCATGGAGGGATTGCGCTTTGGGTGAGATATTGTACTCTTTTGGAGAGATTCTAATGGTACATTTATGATTGTAATAAGCTTAATATACTATTTTCTTCATCTTATGAAATTATCAGGTCGAAATAACAAATGGTTGTATGTAAAATTGATTATTAATGAGCAAACAATGAACATTTCCCCACTATATTGATGTATTCCATTGTAATGTTGATTATTTCGAATGAAAGAATGTTTAGCTGATATATTTATGATGAATGGTTTGTCATTGATGATTATTAAAAGTTTTATATCCATCACTTAAGCATTTGAAGTCATCTTACTCAGTTTATTTGCATTTGGAGAAGATTTGGCGTCATTTCCCCAAGGGTCGAACTAGTGATTTTGTAGCTGTTTGGGATAGGGTTATAACAACCTTTATAAAATAAATAATGATGCACATGAGACCTTAATAATGTCTCTTAAAATTCCTCTACCTCTATTCATAAATTCGAGTGGGTTTGGGATCATTTGGAAATCCATTTTCAACATTTATTGTGGGGGAATTGGAACCCCAATTCGCTAGTGAAAACTCCTACCTTGGCCAGAATACTAAACAAGTTTCCATAAGTATTTGGAGGTGTTATAGTTTATTTTACCACACCTGGTTGATCACACTTTTATGGCCTCCCCTGTACCTCTACAAACTCTTTGGACTCCATGGACTTATATTATACTTTGATGTTCCAGGATCATCCCCAAAAATTGCCTGTTTATACCTATACATGACTTTTAAAGCAATACTCGAGTGTATACGCAAATTTTAACCTCAAACCCGCGTACATTGAGATGTGTGAAAATTATTACAAATATTTTTGGATTTTTCCTCATATGAATTTGAAGGTCTTGTCTCTTGGCCTTCCATATGCCTTGGGAACGCTCGAATTTGACCCTCCATTACCTCTTTGGAGTGCTATATAAGGAACCCCTTGGATACATTGAAGGGGGATAAATTGAAGACTAAGGAAACTATAGTCCATTGTTGCCTCAGGTTTGCTTATACTTGAGTCTGCATCCCTTTGTCCCTTGAAACACATAGTGTTCTTCCTGAGCTTGTTTTTTCTTTGTGAGATTGCTATCAAGAGATGAAGGATTGAAGTGGTGGAGACCCAGGTGGAGGACTCAGTTTCTCTAGTTTGCAGAAGTGCCGACAGATTTTGTCACTATTGTATCTCTGATTTATTAATAGAAATATCTTTTCATGTCCAATTCATGTGCATTTTGAATATGAATATTGAATCCATGGATGTATTTAATTGCTTATACATGATTGATTATATATGATAGAGTATCTCTAACACATTTAAATATATCATGCTTGATTTGTTTGTTCTTGTTGAGAGAAAATTATAATTGCAATTGTATTGGAAAAGCTCAACGGGGATCTACTTCAACTGTCTGGAATATGGTACGAATATATATCCCTTAGTGTTATATTTGGTTATTTCACTTGTATATTGGGAAAGATTGGTTTTTGGTGTCATACTATCTATTGTGGTACCCCCAAGCCATAGGAATTTTCTCTTCCTAACAGAATTGGTGACTCTGCTGGGGAAGTTCCTAGTTGTTTTTATTTGGGGTTTTGATATACAATGTGCATGGATTACTCTTTATTTTCTTGTTTCTGTGTCAGGTCTAGAGGTATGTTTTCCCAGTAGTGTCATGTAGGAGTAATTTGATATTGGCCTATCATTTTGCCCTATTTTTCTTCCTGTATGCGAGTATTTTCATTACAGTCATGTATACATGCAGTTTTCTCTTGAATTCCCGCGTATGTACGCAGGTTTCCTACATACCGTCATGTATGCTTTTGTTTTGAGCTTTATTTTGGAGATCAAGTGTTACTAGGTGAGTTTTGATGATTGATGAGTCTTCTTGGGTGTTTTTGGTGTCTATATACAGCCTCTATTTCTGAACAGAGACCCCTTTTGATTTATTTTCAATTAGGTTTTGTTCTTGTCATTCATTTTTTCCTTTTTGTTTTGGGATTAGTGCATTAGGTCTCTTTTATCTTGGTGCATTGCTTGGTTGTTGTTTATGAGTGTTTGCAGGGTCTGAGAGTTGTAGGGTCTTTTATTTCTTTTTATATCTCATTTATTTCAAAAAATAAAAATAAAAAATATTTTGCTTTTGCATATTTATGCAGTCTTGCAGTTTTGCACTCGCATGGTACTTGCATTAGGTTTTTCTTATTGAATTATAGTCAAGTGTTCATTTAGGAATGATTGCATTCTCATTTGAAGGAAATAACTTGCATCTCATGTAGTGGCATACCCTGTTTCTCATTCTACAAAATCACACTTGGCATTGTTTGTTAGGTGTACACATTTCTTTCACTGCTGAGTCACAATATCATTAGTTGCACGACCATTTCTCTTTGAGTAATTACAGCCATTAAAATCAATGCTTAATTAAAATGAACTACACATTTTTCTTTTATAGGGTTCACCAACAAGATTAGGATTTAGAGTCTTGGAGTAGTTCATTGTGATTCAATTCTCCAAGACTACTAAACACAAACAATTACGTATTTGTCCAGGTGAGAGTGAGAAATCCTTGGTATAATTAGTGTTTCTTAGGAAGCTCCTCTTAAACAGGAGTCAAGCACAAGGTAGCGCACATGATTGTGATTGGGAAATCCCTTATTCACTTTCTGTGAGTGACGGAGATAATTCTAGGTTGTATTCATATCTGGGGGATTTTGAGGTACCGGTTGGTGCTTTCAATCTTCGGGCCTTGCTACCCTACCCATACGATCGATCGTGCCTGCGACTGTCTTCTTGAGCATTGATTATATTGGGGTGACCTTAGTTACTTTACCTAGGTATTTGTTGTAATCTCACAGATCACAGAGGGTTACCAATAATACACATAAAAGCATATAAACATAACAGACATAAGAGACAAGAATGGATGAGGAAGTAACAGATTATATTATAACATCAGGGTCCATACATATACAAAACTGAACCAAGTTCTCATCTGGCTCAACAACCTAATATATATGATTACAAACAGTTACAAATAACTTCCTGTCGGTTCGGTCAACCGACACGACTTTATGCAGCCGACCTAATCTCTAATTAGCCGTCAATTCGACTAGTCAGCTCACTGACTAGCTCCTCCAACATCTCCCCCAGGAACAAATTTTTTCTTCATCATGGAGAAATAAGGGAGGTACTCAACATTGCACTGTCTAAGGTGGTTATTTCTATTATGGTTTTTCTTCATGGACTATGTATTCATATGGTTGGTCATTTCTGCACACATAATTCCACAATGGATTCTGTTGTAATGGCCAGTTGTTGCTGAAACTTTGTCCAATTCTATAGTACTTTCTGGATGTTGATAGTGAAGGTTGTGATGCTTGACAGAGTCGACATTTTATTCTGGATGGAAATATATGTGATTCTTTCCATTTTGGGTCCTATAAATTGATCATTTTCTTCCACTGTATCCAGTAGTCTCTTCATCCTTGGGCAGATTATGTCCAGCTTGTTGAGGCTCGGTAGTGCTTGCTGTACCCACTAGTGTGCTTGTTTCTCCAGTTTCTGTAATTTGGTTGTTTCCAATATAATCTGGTCTTGTATTGTACTTCTCATTGTTTCATCGATGCCTCGCCTCTTTTCTAGCACTTGGATTTGCTCACGAATATGGTGAATCTGCTGAAATACTTGTTCGTAGTAGGTAGGCCAATCATGGAGTACATCATCTGTGATGATAGACTCTTCCAAAGTGGTCTTGCAGTACCTTGTGAGATTCTAAGAATGTTGTGTATTGCTTCCTTAATAGTCTGGATGTTTCTTCCTTTTGCTCTGCTTTTGTGTTTTGTAGATGTGTTTGTAGGGTCGACACCACACTTTCAAATAGCTGGTATGATTTTTCCAGTGGCTTGTCAGTGTCAGCCTCTATTTTTCCCGGTATTACTATTTGAATCAAACTCCTGCATTTTTTCAGAAATTCAATTTTCTCTTTCTTAGTGCTATCGAGCTACTCTCGTCTAATCTAGCTTCTTTTTGCTGCTTTTGTGGCGAGATTTTCTAGGAGTTGACCCAACTCTCCATCTCTTAGTTTCATTATGTCTACTATAGTATTCGATCCAAGTTGGTTGAGGTGGACCACTGTCGACCTTTGTTCTTTGTGGTGTTCTTTCTTATTTTTGTCTTTTCTTTTTCTTTTGTGTCTATGTTGGTCTGTCTATTACTAGATCTAGAGCATGGGCTCAAATCCCTTCTGAAAAGAGGAAGGCCTTGCAGCCAGAAAGAAAGGAATGCAACATGGTTTGGTATGGTGAGGATACAAAATGTTACAAACTCTTTGACACTTCAACTCTCAATAATTTTGTTGAGAGAAGTGTGCAATTCGAAGAGGAACCAATACCAGATTTTGAGCTTGCACCGGGGTAATGCTCTTCTCCTCAACTATTTGATGATGTAAGTGATGATTCATGCTCTATTTTTCTGATATTCCTGAAGATGATATGGTTGTAAATGGAATTTTGTATATTATTCACCATCAAGGCCCAAGTGGGCTGAAACAATCATACAATGTGCAAGGGAATTGGATGGAAATCCCCAAGAGCCTAGGAATACTAGATCTCAGACTAGTAATGCTTCATTTGCAAGTGAAAGTGCTCTTGTTGAGCACTGTTATATGCTGATTGTATATGATCCACATTCATATCAGAAATTTTGTCATGAACCAATATGGTAAACAACAATGGAAAAAGAATTCCATTCTCGCCAAGAGAACGAGACATGGGAATTGGTTCCCCTTCATCCCAAGAGGAAGCTTGTTCAATGCAAGTGGATCTTTCAAACAAAACTTGTTGTTGATGGTTCAGATGTGAAATATAAAGCAATATTAATTGCTAAGGGCTAATCTCAAGTCCATGGTGTGGATTATACCAAGACCTTTGCACCGGTTGCAAACATGGACTCCATAAGACTAGTTCTAGCAATTGCAGCTAGTAAGGGTTGGCAAGTGCACCATATGGATGTCAAGAGTACATTCCTACATGGTGAGCTACAGGAAGAGATATACATGCAGCAACCTGAAGGTTTCCAAGAGGATCCTTCACTTTTTTGTAGGTTGAATAAATCACTCTATGGACTCAAGCAAGCCCCCATGGCTTGGTATGCTAAAATGGATGCTTTCTTGCTCTCTATTGGTTTCACTAGATGCAAATCAGATCCTAATGTATATTTGTAGAAAAATTATGGTATTTTTCAGGTTATTTTTCTTTATTTTGATGACCTCCTAATTACAGGAAGTTGCACCACTTCAAGTGGTTCAATTAAGGCATCTCTACATAGTGAATTTTCCATGACCAATCTAGGATTGCTAAGGCAATTTTTAGGATTGGAAATTGAGAAATCTGAAAGGATCATCATGATGAGTCAACAAAAGTATGCTTCAGACCTGCTAAATAAGTTTAACATGGCTGATTTTAAGGCATCCAAGATCACTTTCCTTTCTGGCATCAAATTATGTGAATTTGGTGATTCTCCATTGGTTGATTTTACACTCTGCAGACAGCTAGTTGGTAGCTTTGCTCTATCTTACACATAAAAGGCCTGATTTATCTTATGTTGTAAGTGTTGTATCAATAAATATGCACCATCCACATGAGCTCCATTGGAAGGCAGCCAAAATAATTTTCCATTATGTCCAGGGTACAAAGAATTTCGGGGTGCACTATTCAGCTAGTGCTTCACTTCAACTAGTTGGGTTTTCTGATTCGAATTGGGTTGGAGATCCCACTGAAAGAAAATCAAATTCAGGTTTGTATTTATGATTTTTGAAGGTCCCATTTTCTGGTCAAGTAAGAAATAGCACACCATTTCACTTTCATCGGGGCAGCAGTCAATGCAGCTACACAGTGTGTTTGGTTGCAGGGTATTCTTCGGGAATTTGGTGTCACAATTGATTCTCCTACCAACATTTGGGTGGAAAATAAAAGTTCCATAAAAATATCTATTGATCCAGTTCATAGGCAGAGGAAAATCATATTGAGATCCATATCCACTGCATCCGGGGCTTAGTGCATGACAGGGTGATTTCACCGCAGTATTACCCATCCATCAAGCAAACTGCTGACATTTTCACCAAGACTTTCACAGAGAATACCTTCACTTACTTAAGATATTTACTTGGGGTAAGTGATGGATGGTGATTGCTTCTATTTTTTGTAGGTTTCATCCCCATGTCCATTCTTGAGGGAATTTTTTGTCCCATGGACAAATAAAATTTCTGATTTATGTAATTGAGGTGACTTGAGCCTTTGTTGCCAAGGCCTCCTTAATTTTATGAGATGTACTAAGTTTTTGGTTAAGGGAGGTTGTTAGAATAGTAATCCAACCCCTTAATACCTTATTCTAACTCCTTAGTCAATTTTATTTCATTTTATGCATTATTACACTATGGTTTGGACTTAGGGTGCTTAGTTGGACCAATAACCAGTTAAATTGGTGCATTCACACCCACATGAGAACTAAAAATCATTCAACCATCCACATGTGTGCCCTCGTCATTTTTGGTGCACTCCCATTCATTGAATGTGGACATTTGGTTCACTAGGAGCGCTAAAGGTGGATTTTGTCCAATTTTGGGTTGATTTGGTGCATTTAATGCCACCTAGAGCCTCTCACCCACCTATTTTGCACACCCATGCATGCCAAGGTGTAATTATTGCCCCATGTCACCTCATACACATCCATAAAACAATTTGTGGCCATTTGGTCTGATTTGGAGCGTGTTGGGCCCACCTAGGGGGGATTGAGGCCAACTTGGCCAATTTCACTTGTATAATAACATTGGCATTCCTAAGCCTCACAAAACACTTTTGATGTAATATAAACCTGTTACTAAATTTTTTTATGTTAGACAGTCAAAATATAACCTGTTTTTGTTCACATTGCATGTGTAAATTGCTTCTCTTTTAATGGTTTTTTGTTGGTTTTGCATCAAATTCGATTTTTGAGTTTCTCTGAGGCTCCTAGATATTTTTGTAGATAGAAATTCTCACATGCAAAATTTCTCCCAGTGTATCACATCTCCTCCATTGATATCATTCATCTTTCATCGTCATAGTTGGCTTAGGTTACCTTTCAAGTTTTCTGCTAATTGCTAATATGTCTTTTACCATGCATCTTCCCACGACATATTTCATATCCACCATCGATATCATTTTCCTTTTTCCTTCACCGTAGATCTAAAGGTATATTAATCCTTTTCTTCAATTACCAACTTTACTTTTCACTTGCAACTTTTGATAGCGGGTCTATTTCTCACCATATATCTTTTTTCCTTAAGATATTGATCATGGAAGTTTAAAACATTTACCATAGGCAAATTTCATTCCTTTAGTATCCATTGTATCATCCATGGTCATATTAGCAAAGTTTTAAAACTTTAGTTCTTTATTTGAACCTACTCCTTCTTTTCACTTGCAAGCTAAAATGGTGCTAACATCAAACATGGTGTCCTTTCATTCGTGAAATCCAATCTCATAAAGAAGTGAACCAGAAATCTCCTCTCACATAGGATTCAAGCATGAGGTCGTGCGATATTGAGTTGCGGAGATACACCTCCAATACTCAGATGATCATACACCAGATTTGTTGCGCGTCTATGGATTCACTCAATACCTCCTTCTGGACTCGTGTGGTTCTTGGAACTGTTTGAGTTTCAGGATTAGCTACCCTACCTGTGTGCATCAATTGGACTAATGACTGTTCTGTCGGACCTTGTTTGTGATTTTGGAATCCTTAGTATCTTGACCTCTAGGACTCTACACGGGTGACAATGGAAGGTTATTTCCACTATACCGAGGGAAGACATGGGAGGAAACCATGTGCAACTATTTGGAAAATCAATTGGTGATTCAAATGCTATCCCCAGATAAATTGTATCGGGACTCTGGGTAACTGTCCTTCTCCCTTAATTGGTTAGTTATGGGCCCTCATCATCCTAGACTCTCCTTTGGAAGGTATCTTTGTGTGCCTAGTTTGGATACTTAGGATTTGTTTCTAGTGGTGTGCTCTTTGTGATGTTGGTTGTTATTTGACCTCATATTTTTCTTTCTTGTTGATTTGTAAACTATGGTTAATACCCCTATAGAGACCAACCAAGAGACCCCCATGCGAGGGGATTCTTATTCTTTTCCTTTTGTTAAGAATGTTGGTTTTACCTTGATGGCAGCTCTGAATCTTCCTATATTCTCCCTTAGGATACCGATTTGGTTGTTTTCCACTCTGGTTGTCCCTAATGATCCTAATACTTCTCAAGAAAGCACCCTATATCAAGGGAATCAAAACAATGTCTGCCCTTCACCAATAGAAATCTCTCCTCCTCCTTCTACCTCATGTAGTGAAAGTTATTATACTGAGTAACACGTAGTCTAAAAGGAATAAAAGGAGGAAGAATAGGAAGAAGACATGAAATCAAAAGGGGAAACAACCCAGCCTCTAGAGGTCATGTTGGGAACAAACAACCAACCTCTACAAGTCATGTTGGACCCAACCACCTAGCTTGTGGAGGTCATGCTATGGGAAAACAGTCAGCCAATGCAAGTCATGTTGACACCGTTAAGAAAACCAATCGTTTAGGATGAAAACATAAGTTCTCTTGTAAGCTTTGCGAGGGATCTCACCTTACTCATCAATTCCTTGCTATAGAGGAGGTACAAAGAGTGTGGTATGAGTTTCAAGGATATCTTGTTCTTGAACAACCTGTGGTTTCCCAACAACCTATTCAACCTTTGGTTGATCAAGTGGTTGAACCAACGCAGTATTTGGTCAATCCCACTCTTCCTTTGGAGAATGACCATCACCAATTGTTTGAACCAATGGAATCTTTGGTCAATCCCACTCTTCCTTCAAAGAGTTACCTGCATCAAGTGGTTGAATCAATGAAATCTTTGATCAACCTCACTCTTCCTTTCAAGAGAAAGTTATCTGCTAGTCATATTTTATTCACTTCCTGGAAAAGGGTGAATTGAATTTGTTTCGAATGAACCCCTACTAATCCCTTGGATTGCTTCCTTTGATTGGGATATCCTATTTGAGCCACCCCTTACTTCGGTTGCACCTTTTCAGATAAAGGTTCACATAGAACACTACACAATTGCTGGTTGTATTATAGAGGAAGGCGCCTCTGTTAGTATTTTATCCAAGCGTGCTTCGAGAGGTATGGGATCTCCCATCCTCATGTCAACTGTTAATCATTTTTTGGCCTTTAATAGAATAGTTATTCAAACTTTGGGAATTCTTACTCAAACACCTTCTACTTTGGGTGGGAATATTGTCTTAGTTTATTTTATGGTTATTGAGGACCCCTTGGACTTTAAGATGCTCCTTGGGCATGATTATGTGTATGCTATGAAATTTTTGGTGTCTACACTCTTTCGTGTGATGTATTTTCCTCACAACAAAATAATTTTCCTTATCGATCAGTTGACATTCATTGATCACTCCCCTTACCTAAATTTAGACCAAGTATATCTTTTTTCGATTCCCAGTGTTTTAGTAGACGCTACCCCGCCACAGGTGAATTATGTGGACTCATATCCATCATGTCCAGTTGCTACTTAGAATAAGCCTCTGGATTCATGCTTACCTTCTAAGGACTCGATCCCAACAGTTGACCAAGTGATCTATCCAATGGGGACATTGGACCCCGCTCTTCACCCTATTGATCCAGCTGAATGTTTAGACATGTGTTCTATATGGGATGGTATACTTCCTTCAAATGAAGTCTTTCTAGAGTCTATGATACAGTCTAACCTTTTTATGGATATATGGGATGGTATACTTCCTTCAAATGAAGTCTTCCATTGTTGAGTCTTTCAACTCTCCAATCGAGTAGTAAGTCGGTGATCCTATTGAGTTTGTATCTTCTTGAAAACTTTTCAACTCCCATTAGGTTGAATCTATTCCTACAGGCTCCTTTACCTCTGTCAACTTTAGATTTCCTCTTGAGGTTGATATTATTGATTATAAATCCTTAGTCCTTGGAACTATAGAGTCTTCCTTGGTTAACTCTTCCTTGACTATGCATCTTGTTGAAGATAGAAAAGTTCCAAATGTGTCTACCAATGTAACCTGTATTGGACCTCTTCTTCTGAACATGATCTTGATACTGTTGTTTCCTGGAGACATGATTCTTATTTGGCTTCAAAACTTCTTACTGAAGGCCTACCAAAATTCCTTCAGCATAACCTTACCATGAGTGTGTTCTCATTTTCCTCATTGTCTCTCCCTTGTATTTATGACAAGGATGAAAGGGGTGGTTTTAAGGAAGGATTATTTAGGATAGGTAGGGAGGTTATGGGACCGAATCCAACTACCATTAATTTAATTTATCTTTATTTTTCATAAGTTTTAGAGGGATGTGCTAGTAAAAAGAAATCAACTAGTGCGTGGAACGCTAGTTTCCTTAAGTAAACATGTGTGTGCAACATTTTGGGTGAAAATACTAGTAGTAAATGGAACACTAGTGTACGACACGCAAGTTGTCATAACTGCACTAGTGTGTATGTCCTAAGACAAAGATATAAAAAAATACATATGTTAGAAAATAAGTAATACTGAGAGGGGGGGTGAATTAGTATTAAGAAATCTATTTAAATTTTTATCAATTTAAACCAAATCAACAAGGAACGCATAATACACAATAATTATCGTGGAACCCCATTTGGGAAAACCACTAATACTTCCTGTTACTGCAAAATTATATTTACAAATAGTTTGCAAACACCAACTTGTTGGATGCACCAACACCCAATTTTTTCAGCTACAACTGAAGGATGCGCCAACACCCTTTTACTAGAAAAAGCTGGAAGGAGGCTAGGACCCCCTACATGCTTGTAGTCTATCCTTCTACCTCCCAACCATCCTTATATGATAATTTGATCTCTGACTTTTGTATACCTTTAGATTTCCAATTGAATGTACAAAGACATTTGTTTGAAGGTTTTAAGATTTGCTTATATACTCTCAGTCATGCATCTTCGTCTAACAGTCATGTATCTTCATTGTGACCCTTCACCAATCAACAAATCATAAAATAACCTCTTCATTACAAAAAATATGAATTAATAGTGTGATAATGCATCATTATGACACTAACATAAATCCTTCTACAATTACCTTTCCACAACGACCTTTCCGCATTTATCTTTCTACTTCCGCAATTACCTTTCCGCAACGACCTTTCTGCATTTGTCTTTTCTCAAATTGTCTTTCTTCAATTAACCTTCTACAATGATCTTTCTAGAATCGCCCTTTCCACAATCTCTGGGAACTCCTTGCTTTTGCAATTGCGGGTTGTGGGGTTTCCTTTCAAATTTTTCAAACCAAGCTTCTGTATTTACCCTTTCTGCAATGATCTTTCCGCAATCGTCCCTTTCGCAATGTGCGGGAACTCATATCTTTCATAATTGCCAGTTGTGGGGCTACCTTTCAAATTTTTCGAAATAGGCTTCCGCGTTTACCCTTTTTGCAACGATCTTTCTACAATCGTCCTTTCTGTAATCTGTGGGAACTCCTTCCTTCTGCCATTACAAGTTGTAGGTTACGGGTTACCAACAATGTCAATTTAATCAACAATATGCCCCTTTGGAATTAATTGGAAACACCTTCCTTTGACATCAAAAATAAGCTTTTTCTCCCCCTTTGACAACAATGACAAATTTTAGAAACAAAAATCCCTCTATAGCATTGCTCAATTTTGATATATATCTTCATAATGTTATATTTTGTAATCGTATATAAGCAACACAGCAAAGTGTACTTGCATTTCTCTTTGAACGTTGATCTCATTCTCCTGTGATTTTTCAACGATCTGGATATGTAAATATTTATTCCAAGGATCGTATCTTTTAGCACAGTAATTTCAATGCATATCAAGAGAAATCATAAGTATTACAACTTCATATGATCAACATCAATCCGCCTTTGAGATGATAAAAACCACTCAGAATTATTTACTGATGGACCATAGATTTTAAAATCACTCCCCTGTGAGTGTGTCTCCTCCTGTCAACATTTCTCCTCTCCATGTGACAGGGTTTTCATCCTTTTAGTTAATTTTTAATGATGAGGGATAACCCCCAATTTCTACCTAAGCCTTAGGAAAATGATTCTCCAGGTAACGCCTTAGTGAAATTGTCTACAATTTGTTTCTTTGTATCAATATACTCTAATTTAACCACTTTTTGAGACACTTTCTCTCTTAAAAAATTATATTTGATCGGAATATGTTTTGTCTTAGAGTGCATAACAATATTTTTGGATATGTTTATAGCATTTGTATTGTCACAGTGTATAATAATGGGGTCCTCATATTTTACAAGTAAATATTCTAATGTTTGCTTCATCCAAATGACTTGTGTACAACATGATGCAACAACAATATACTTGGCTTCTGTTGTAGACGGTGAAATGGAAGACTTATTTTTGCTTAGCCATGATGCCAAGCAATCTCCTAAGTAGAATGTTGATCCACTAGTGCTTTTTCTATCATCAATACTTCCTACCCAATTTGCATGAGTGAATGCCCTTAGAGTGAAGTTATTGCTTTTTGGACACCATAATCCATAGTACCTTTTATATATCTAAGAATTATTTTTACTACATCCACATGTGTTTCTTTTGGGGTTGATTAGAATCTGACAACCAAACCTACAACCTACATTACATCTGGTATTGTAGTTGTTACATATAATAAACTACCAATAATTTACCTATACATAGTATGATCCACTTCTAAAGATTCATCATCCTTGCTCAATTTAAAACCAGTGACCATTATTAATTTTGCACATGATCTAGGAACAAATAATCAATCTCATCAAGAATTAATCAACAAATAACTGATGAAATGGTGTTAATCGGAACCAGAATGGTTTCCTCTTTGTATATTCAATAAACAATGAATAGTTACAATAACAATGTCAAGCAATAGCTTGAATCAATGAGGAATTTGAATACCTAAGGAGGTCATTTGAATTCAATGACTGAGTCTAGCTTAACTGACTGTAACCCATTGGTTCACACTCTGTTAACCACTTGACCAAAACCCTAATTGACTCACCAAACCCTAACTTAATTTGGAGTGCAATAAATGACTGAATCTCAACTGAAAGAGATCAAACACATGTCATAGCAATCCAACCATCAAGTGCTAGTGCTTCAATGACTTCAATGAACCCCGATGAGGTTAACTGAAGCTGAACTGATCATCAGAAGTTGGTGGAGGCGCCCCTGTTGACTCCAAATCATTAAATAATAATAAACAATCATTAAATAATATATTTAATGAGAGGAGGCACCTTAACTAACTGGTTGAACTGATTGTAACCACCAGTTAGCAATTAGGTGCATTAATATCACTCAAATCACCCCCAGAGTGCTCCAGTTAGCCTCCTTGACTATAGGTAGGCATGGGTGTGACTGGATGATGGCAATTAATGCTCCCCTGATGTCAATTAATGTCAATTATACTTAGGATAGTGGTTTAACTAGGCCAATTTGACCAAAAAGAGTGTGTATGATGGTAAATGTCTCCAACACCCCCCCTTAAGCTATACTTAGGAAGAGTTAGAAAACATAGATGCATAAAAATGCTAGGGCCCCAACAACAAAGGCCATAGCTCACCCTATACAATAAAGTAACTACTTAATATAACCAAGGAAACAGGGAAAACCTCATGGGAAAAATACCCCCCCTCAAACTAAGCAGTAAATCAATAATTGGTTCTTCTATGCAGCAGTATCTTGAGACTATGCATGTGAACCTATGAATCCAAACTAAATTAATATGTCTGGAGGAATCTTCCACTTTGGAAGAAGAACAATGCACTCAACTGAATCAGAAATATAAACAGCTGCACGGTGAAAATTGGACCCATGTAGAGTAGCTGAAATCATCTGAAGAGAGAGAAAAGGTTCTTGAGGATTCAAACCATGTGTGGAACACTCAAGAAACTTATCTGTTGCAGCCTTGAAAATAAAAACATGAGTGGTAAAATCAGCCCCAATTTTTAGGAGCAAGTGTCTAAGCGGATGCAGAATGTCTTCCTCTTTACTAGTTCTGTGAGGAGATGAGCATGTGACCAAAGGTAGAGAAGCCCTGGGAATCTGGAGAGTGAATGTTTGAGATACATAATCTGATATAGCTTCAGAAATGGATAATGATTCTCAAAATAAAATATCAGCAACCTCATAAGAGGAAACTAAGACCAAATCCCTAGCAACAAAATTGAAGAAGAATTGCGGTACTTGATTTTTCACACCGGAATTGGTGAGAGCAGCTACAAGCATGACTGAAAGATCTTGGATTTTAAAATATAAACCATATAATATCAGATCAGAAATTAAATCATATCTAAATAATTTCACAACAGATCCAAAACTGTGAAATGAAATCAAATCCCCAACAGCAGTTTTGAAGGAGACTTGCGGTACTTGTTTCTTCACACCGTTGATGAGAACAACTACAAGCAGTACTGAAGGCTTATGAACCTGAAATTTTGAACCAAGAAATATCAGATCAGATCCAAATAATATATATCAGATCCAATAAGGTTCATATCAGATCCAAAATTATGGTCAACCGAGACGGTGGATGCACAGTTGTCTTTTTCTTCAAAATTCTGAATTTTGGTGCATGCAATCCTGCAAGATTGTGCTGGAAGATCTAGATCATGGGGAGCGAATGCGTCACTCTTATAATATAATATTTATTCCAAAAAATACAATTTTTTACATATTTGCACATTAGCAGCAACATTAGAGGGAGAAAAATAAAATTTCTCTTCACTTTCGGAAGCAATCACTGGTAAATTTTGCACAGAATTCAAAGGAAAATCACCAGTGAATGTTTGCATGGAAGTGCAGTAGTATTTTTCTTCATTATCAGAGATTCAAATGTCTTCTTATATTTCATAAATATGAGGAAATGAGATATCATAGATCTCATGAACTTCCAAAGCATCAGGAGAAGGAGTCATTGCATGGATACTTTCTTCAATTCGAATTGAATGTGTAGAAGATTATGCTTCATCTTCATCTTGAACAACTTCATCAGAGAGAGTAGAGGCTGAGAATTTTGAGTAAAGAACTCTTGTGGTGCTGGATGTGATCTCCAAATTGCTATTATGATCCTCATTGTGCTTGCCAAAGGTTCTATCCAATATTGTCCAGAGATCCTTTAGGTATTCAGCAGAACCAATAAGGTAGAGCAAGCTAGGAGAAAGGGCCAAACATATTGCTCCAAATGCTCTATCACCATCATTTAGCCAGTCATTTTCATTATCATAAGACTCTTTTCCAAGTCCAATAGAAACCTCATAGATACCTCGTCTCTTCAAAGATGCAATCATCTTCAACTTCCATTCTGAATAGATTGTGAATGGGGTGAGAAGAGGGACTGATGAGTCCATTCGAAGTTGTACCTATTAAAACCTGCAAATCACAACAAAAGGAACACCGTAAGGTCGGAAATCCTACACATTTTAGGATTTCATTACACCCAGCATAGTCAATTAATAAATCTTTATCAACAAGTTCTTTACTTGGGGTATTAAGTGGTAAGCCTTGGCTTCTGGTGCAATGCTGGATTTTTGAGCTATTGCTCAAATTTCATGGAGAAATCTGTCAAAAAGCTTGTTTTTGAGAGATAGATCTTCATCCCGCCGTATGCTCTAATACCATATTAATTTTTCACATGATCTAGGAACAAATAATCAATCTCATCAAGAATTAATCAACAAATAACTCATGAAATGTTGTTAATCAAAACCAGAATGGTTTCCTCTCTGTATATTCAATAAACAATGAATAGTTACAGTAACAATGTCAAGCAATATCTTGAATCAATGAGGAATTTGAATACCTAAGGAGGTCATTCAAATTCAATGAGTGAGTCTAGCTTAACTGACTATAAGCAATTGGTTCACACTCTATTAACCACTTGAACAAAACCCTAATTGACTCACCAAAACCTAACTGAAGTCAAAGTGCAATAAATGACTGAATCTCAACTGAAAGAGACCAAACACATGTCATAGTAAGCCAACCATCAAGTGTTAGTACTTCAATGACTTCAATGAACCCCGATGAGGTTAAATGAAGCTGAACTGATCATCAGAAGTTGGTGGAGGCACCCCTGTTGACTCCAGATCATTAAATAATATATTTAATGAGAGGAGGTGCCTTAACTGACTGGTTGAACTTATTGTAACCACCAGTCAGTAATTAGGTGCATTAATATCACTCAGACCACCCCCGGAGTGTTCCAGTTAGCCTCCTTGACTGTAGGTAGGCATGGGTGTGACTGGATGATGGCAATTAATGCTCCACTGATGTCAATTAATGTCAATTATACTTAGGATAGTGGTTTTACTAGGCCAATTTGACCAAAAAGAGTGTGTCTGATGGTAAATGTCTCCAACAACCATAGGAGTATTGTTGTAATCAATCAGATTGCAATGTTACCAGTAATACACATAAAGAATCATATAAACATATCATATGGAAGAGACAATAATGGTAGACACAATAACAGATTATATTACTCAAAATACATGTGGGTTCATACAATAAACCAAATCAAGTATCTATCTCGCTCAACAACCTATATATACTTTTACAAAATAGTTATAGTAACTACCTATCAATTCAACCAACCAACACAACCTATTGAGGTCAACCTAATCTACCATTAGTCGACTAATGAGTCTAGTCAAATAAGCCAACTAGATCCTCCAACATCTCCCCCAGGAACAAAATATGTCTTCGTCCTGAAGAAACAAGGAGGTGGAAAAATATTATGTCTCAAGTAGTTGCTAGAATGTTCTGTCATGGGTTGTGTTTTCTGATTGATGGTTGCTTTTGTATGCAAACTTTCACAATTTCTTTCGCAGTAATTGCTAACTGGTGCTGGAACTCCTCCCAAGTGTGGAGTGCCTTTTGCATGTCGATTGACATAGTTGTGAGACTCGACAAGTTTGCCATCTTCTGTTGTATATTTAAGTCAACAATATTTCTCATGTTGGGCCCCAGGAGTTGTTCTTTTTCCTCGATTGTGTCAAGTAGTATTTTCATGTGCGGACGAGTCTTGTCAAGGTTTTCAAGGGTTGGGTTGGCTTGACTGATCCACTAGTGTTCTTGCTTCTCTAATTTGTCCAGTTTTTCCATCTCTTATATAAGTTGGTCCTGAATTTTCTTCTTCTTTGCTTATGTTTTCCCTCGACGGTTGTGCAGTGATTTGATGAGTGCATGAGTATCCCGTACCTATTGAAACACTTGGTCGCAATATGTGAACCAATTTCTTAGAACTTCCTCTATGACAGTGGACACTGCAATATGTTGTTTGAGTGTGTTATGGGCTGCTGAGAATACTGTATACTGATTTCTCAGTAGTATAGAGATCTCTTTTTCCTGTTCATCATTATTTTCCTGTAATTGTGTCTTAAAACTCAACACAACACTTTCAAATAGTTGGTCATCTTTTTCCAATGGTCTGTTGATGTTGACTTCTTCTGGTACTAAAATTACTTGTCTTGCCAAATCCTAACATTTTGTCAGAAATCCAGTTTGTTCTGTCTTTAGTTTTTCAATTTGTTCCTTTATTCTTTCTTTTCTTAGTCTTGATTCTTTATTGAGGGCCTCCACCAGTTGGTCTATCTCTTCTTCTTTGATCTTCTATGTATCCATTGTAGTGGTCGATCATAACTGAGCCAGGTAAATAACTGATGGTTCCTATTTTTGTGTCAATTGTGCTTGCTTGTGTAGTTCCTTCTCTTTTTTCTTTCTCTATTTTCTTTCTTTTTTTTGTGTTGCTCTTGTTCTCTATTATGTGCTTCAACTGCTTCTATCAGCGATGATATGATCTGTGGTTTCTCTATGGTGCTGCTTAGTATGTTGGGGTTTATTAACCAAGTTTTGGGGTGGGGAATAGTGGATGGTGGTGTAGGTGAGAATGGTGTAGGTGAGGTAAGTGGTGGTAGTTTGTTCTGAAGTCAATGGAGGGTTTGGGATCAACTATTTTGGTGGAGGATTTTCAACCACTTGTGGTGATTCGACAGGTTCGACAAATTTTTATGTTCGACCATTTCTGTATTTGATGCCAATAAGTTGACTTGGTAAAGTTTGACAATTTCTTCTAAAATGGATTCTTCATCTTCTTCAGTAATCAGATTAAGGATTAGAGGGTTTTCAATGGATTGCAGGATAAAGGAACATGTTTATGTTGCCACAATTTCAGAGGTTTTATTGAGGTTCCTTTGAAATGTGGAATTGATGAGTCCCACGATCTATGGTTTTGGTACAAAACTTTATGGTTGGTCAGGGAATTGGGAGATGGCAAGAATTCATTGTGATAGGCCTGAATCAACAATTGGTTTTGTTATATTCAGTTTTTGAACAGTAGGAAAAATGTTGCAGACTTGGTTGATAAACTCTTGTAGATCGTCATATTTATCTACTTTTGTCTAGAGTCTTTTAGGTAGTGCTTGTAAGTATGGATTTGTTGGTGTAACAGATGTCAAAGTTGGTAATCCTTCTTCAACTATATTGGTTGGAGATGGGAGTGGTGGGTTGGTGGTTAGGTCAACAGAATCAACCTTAGGAGGAGTAAAAACTTTTACCTTATTTTCTCTCGGATGCTTTGCTTCTTCTACGATGAACTTTTTGAATTGTTCTTCGACTGATACCTTATTTTTAGCAGCATCCTCTAAAATTTCTGCAGCCCTGGTGTGTAGCTCATCTTCATCCTCAAACTCTTCAATGAGAATAAGTCTACATTTTCCCTTTCCTTTAACCGGAGTCATTTTCTTCTATCAAGCTTTAGATATTACGACAGCTAAATGATGAATGTTTTCTTTTGTCATAGCATAGTTTAGAAGTAGTTTTTCAGACTGGGTTTCTTCATCTGTTAGCGTCGCTTCCTCCTCCTATTGTTGTGTCGGTTCGATTAGTTGTTGCATCATTGGTACTATAGAAATTTGAAGAGTATTTATCTCCTCTGTCGGAGTGTCCTCCAGGGTAAAAGTGATGATATGAAGGTGTACTTCATAGTCCTCTTCTTTTTCTGGTCAGACAAAGGCTTGACAATCAGATAATCAATATTCTTTGCAATTTCTGGTATGGTTATCTTGGTGTTAGATTGTCGGGAGAGTTTTGCAAATATATCCTTGATTGATGGGTAAAAATCAAGTGGTTTGGATTTTCCTACGCCCCCTTGCATGAACCAGACTGCAGTGTGATCTAGTTCTAATTGAATATGTGCTGACGGCAGCAAACATTTTCGTATATTATGCGGTACCCTCAATCTGGTCGTTTTTATTTTTAGGTTTTGGAACCAAGTGTCCAATATGACCTTGGCTCTTTCTAGTTCATAGGGATTCCTATCCATTGAAAATGGTTTGAAATTCCACATACCGATATTGTTTGGCTCATCGAAGTCTGGATCTCCAACAGGACAGATGTAGTACATTGCGATCCATATGATTAAATATGGGAATCTAATTGGTGTTCCTTCTTCTTGACATTTTACATAGATGTTCGTAATGAGATCTACTAGGTATTATTCCCATCGACAAGTTTTTCCTGATTCCGCTACATATACGACAGCTTCCAACATGTCGAGCTTTAGATCACAGCCATTCCTTGTAGTTGTTAGGCCTGCAGAGATAATTTTTTCCACTATTTTGGGTGTAGTGTAGTGTATTTGACTAATTACTAGTCCTCTTTAGTTCTTCCCAGTTGTAGTTCCTATTAGTTTTTCAACTAGACCTGGGTTTGATTTTACGGGAACTGGTTCACCTTTGTTTTACAGTCCAGTAAGTCTATAGATGATGTTGCCTGACACCTTGATAGGTCTGTCGAAATATAATTTCCCATTTTGGTACCGGCTAATAATGAACTTCGCTATAATTTCCTTTGTCCCCCCAAATCCTTCCATGAGGGGTGCATTTAGGTAACTCAAGATAGTGTTGGAACTCACCTTTTGAGCTTCCTGTGTCATTTTGTTGTCTTGGTATGACCATTTTCTGATCTCTTTCCATAATCTTGACCATGATGCTTCCAGTACCTTTTCTTTATGAATGCTCTTCGGCCTCTGTACCAGCAGGGTTGTCGTTGTTTCTACCTCTTTCATTTTATTTGTTACAGAACTCATCCTTTTGGTTGCCATCTTGTCGGTAAAATGCTATGGTTCACACACAGGTATCTTGGGCTCAGGGGTTTGATAGCTTTGCTTTTATAACTCTTCATGGAGTGGCATGTGTCCTTCATCTGGTGTGGTATTTATAGGTGGAGCGGGCGGGGATCTGGTCGATGAAGATATTAATGGCGGATTTGACTGTGAAGGACGCTCTATCAAGTGGTATTTTAATGCACGCTAGTTTTGGCACTCCTTCAGTCGATGATCATGATGATTTGATTGGACCGTTAGGTATTGTTTTTGTATATATGCATCATGGTTGTGAAAATGTTATTAGAATGGGCGGTATTCATCGTGTCGATAGTTATGTTGTCGATGGCTCTTTCTTTCGACCGTTATTCTGCTACTTCCCTTCTTATAGTTTATCCAAGGTCCTGTCATTTTTTGTTTTGTTGTTTTGTTGACTTTTAAGGTTTTTATGGTTTCTAATTTTTATTTTTTTTCAAATTTTGTTAACATTTATGTAACCGGGTTTATTTTTTGAAATTTTAGATTTTTCAATTTTTGTACCACTTTAGTCGGGCACCATTAACAAGTTTCTAAAATACTCTGCCTTGAAACATTTTTAGTCGCATTGATCCATTAGCATTGATTTCTTCAACAAGATATGTTCCCATCCACTCTATGTGTAGTTTTTTCGATTTACCTTTTACTCAATTGTTATACAACAACTCAAGGTCTCCTACGCACAAGTTTTTATTTTTAATATTTCGGTCGTGCCATGATTTTTGTTGTTGTTTTTGGAGCTCTTGATGTTGCATTGCGAACATTCGATGTTCTTCTAGTTTATCCAATTGTATTATTCATTCTTTCCTATCCTCTTCGACATCAATATGTAGTATGTTGGCAATTAAGGGTGTTTTTTGTCGAAAGTGCAGAGGGATGACTGCTTCCTTACCGTAAACAAGTCAGAACAGTGTTTGATTTCTTGACCATTTGTACGTCATTCTATATGCCCAAAGGACCGCTAGAATTTTCTCATCCCAATAATCTTTGTCTATATTGCATATTTTGGTTAAGCCTCTTGTCAAAGTTTTGTTAAATGCTTCAATTGTACCATTGGACTGAGGATGGTAGGTTGTGCTTCTTCTATGTTCAATTTTAAACTGGTCTGTTAAAGATGCAATTGTTTTATTTATAAAGTGTGACCCCTGATCGTTGATCAAGGTCAGTTCACAAATGAATATGGTAATGATATTTTCGTATATAAATTTTGTGGCTACTTCATTAGAGTAGGTTTTGACAGGTTCTACCTCTACCCAGGTCCCACTTAGTAACATATTTGACTATTGTTATGATATTTCGTGCTTTGATCCTTCTAGAAGGTATTGGAAATGGTCCTATAAAGTAAATTGCCCAAATTTCAAATGTTAATCTTGGGTTAACTGATATTAAAGGCATCTGAATACTTGGTAGATGCTGACCTAATTGTTCACATCGGTCACATTTACTAGCAATTTTTTTATAATCTCGGTATAATGTTGGCCACCACAATCCTGACTATTGGATCTTTTTAGCGGTCATGTCAAACTGAAAATGTCCTCCTGCTAGGCCATAGTGTGCTTCATGCTTTATACTTTCTCTCTCATGCTCCAAAACGCATCGACGGAGTACCTCATCTAAACCGATTTTATAGAGGAACTCTTTTATTATGCTATAAGGTGCAGCTTTCATTGCTAAAAAAAAAATCTTTTTATCACTCATTCCTTCTGGTCCTTGTCCATTTTCTAATAATTGGGTTATTTCTTCTAGTTCGGCAGGTACAACTTCTACTCTAAGCAGATGTGCATCTGGTAGGTCATCTTCGACTCCATACGGTTCCTCCCTAGTGTTAATTCTCGACAAGTGGTCGGGTCTGACATTTCATTTTCCTAGTTGAACTATAAATTCAAAATCAAATTCTTGGAATAGGAGTAACCAGCGACATATTATTCCGTGATATAAAGGTTTATTTACAAAAAAAATTAATCCTTAGTGATCGGTATAAAACAAAAAAGGGTTAGCTAGCAAATAATGTCGATACTTTTGAAGTGTGAAGACCATTCCTAGTGCTTCCCTTTCGGTCGTGGAGTAATTCGGTTCGGATTTTTTTAATTTTATGCTATTGTATACAATTGGATAATCCATTCCATCATCTCCTGGTTGTGTCAATATTGCACCAATTTTTACGCCAGATGCGTCAATATGTACATCAAATTTTACTGACCAGTTTGGAAATCGAAGAATAGGTGCTTCAACTAGGTTTTTCTTTAAAATGTTGAATGATGCATCACATTCTTCCATCCATTCATATTCTTGGTTTTATTTTAGTAATTATGCTAAAGGGTATGTCATGTCTGAATAATGACGAATAAATTTCTTGCAGTAGCATGTATGCCCCAATAGAACTCTGACTTGTTTTGGGTTAACTGGTGGCTTCAAGTCGAGAATGATTTTTATTTTTGCGAGATCGACCTTGATGCATTATTTGCATACAATATGCCCTAGTAGGATTACTATAGGAGTTACAAAGATACATTTATTTATATTAAGTGATAGTTGAATTTGTCAACATATTTCTAACATTAACTTTATCCATTTGCAGTGATCTTTTAGCATAGAGTAAATTGTCCAGTCGTCGAAGTACACAGTCATTGTTTTGTAGATATATTCAAGATATTATTTAACCACTATTCTTGAAAATATGGTTGGTGCAATTTTTATACCAAAGGACATAACTTTGTAAGCAAATGAACCAAATTCACACATGAATGTATTTTTCTTTTGGTCTTCTTTGACAATCGGTACTTGATTATACCCTGAGAAACCATTTGTAAACGAGTAACATTCATGCCCTGCAACTTCACTGAGAATTTCATCTGCAAAAGGAGTCAAAAATGGGTCTGTCGGAGTGACTTTGTTTAGTTCATGAAAATATACACAAATTCTTAATCTTGTCGGGTCATGCTTCTTTGGATGTACAACCATTGGGCTTGCCCATTTCGACTAGTCAATGGGGTAAATAATTGTGGCCGCTAACATATTGTCAGTTTCTTTCTTTACTATCTCTTTCTACTTATGAGCAAGTTTGTATGGTCATTTATTTATTGGTATTGCATTGGGTTTTATGTCGATCTTCATTTCTCCCATTTCTTGAACTAATCCTTTAAGATCCTTATAATCATGAGAAAAGACATCTTGGATATCTTTTAGCAAGTTGACAATTTCTGTTGTCTGCTCCTCATTCCAGTAATCTCCAATTCTGGCAAGTTTGGGTCCATCATCGTTGGAGATGTCAACTTCTTTTGTTTTAAATTTTGCATCCATCCATTCTGGTGCCTTGCTTTTGTTAATTTGTCTACTTCCTTCATTAAATTGTGAAAATGATGCTAGAAATTCTTCTATCGTCATCCATTCAAGGTCTTCTTTTTCTGTTGATTCAATTTTTAGTATTGTTTCCAGATTGGTTTCGTCATTTATGGATGATTAGATTTCCAATGAAATCTCTTTCCCCTTGTATGCTCAGTTTCTAGTCAAAGTCTTGTCGACTTAGGTACTTTATTTGACCGAATATTATGACATGATGCTTTCAGTCGATTGTGAGTTTTTATTGAACTGTTATTAATAGTCAATTTTAGGAATGTTTTTATTTGTTTTGTGGCTTCGACAAGTTGGTCATATTCCGTTATAAACATGAATTCCTTGATGAAATTTTCATTAAGTTCATTCTGTAACAACATTTCACCTCAGGCTTCCTCCATTTTGTACCACTTGCTTGGCAGGTCATCTAATGTGGATGGAAATAGGTGCAGCCATAGTCCTTCATCTTTATATCCAAGTCTTTTCCACTCTTTCTCACATATACTTATGTGTTTTTCAGGATCCTGGCCTTGTGTGAAGACTGGTACTTGTGCATGATTTCTTAGCTTCTTTCCTCCAAATATTTCAACAAAATACGTTGAAGCTATCGACCATGATTGTAGTCTCAACTGGTGAGTGTCCCGCCATCGAGCATCTTGTCCTGTAAATGTTTAGACTAGACTTTGAAGTCAGTCATGTTCACCTATGTTTTTGGATCCTTATTCAACATGAAAGACTGGTGATTCCCTCTGTTTATACCGAAGTGACGATCTATTTTCTATTTTTGTTGGTGCTAGGGATGGATGTTTTCTAATGTTTATTTCAAATATTTTTGGTATTATAGACACAATGAAGCATTTACGTATTTTTTTTTGGTATGGCCTGAATGGTCCAGCATTCTCTTACTTATAGTTCATAGTTTTCCATTTCCCAGTCGTATAATTCCACATCCGAGTTATGACCAACAGATTTTAGGTTTCCTAAGTGAAATTCTCCATAAATATTTGGCTCGGTGTAATCCTCATTATGTTGTATTTTTTAGATTTGTCGAATATCCACTTCTTCGTATATGGGCTCTGTCCATAGCTCACCTTGCAATGGATGGATAAGAACAATTAATTTCTATCCATTTCCCTTAATTTTTATTCTTTCTTTATCTAGCGAAATGGATGCTTTCATCTTACGTCCCCATGGTCTGCCTACTAATGCTAGGAAGTAACTAGATCCTTCCTTAAGGTTAATAATTTTGAAATTGACTTTTGTGGTGATGCCATTTATAGTTGTGTTAGCACTCCTCCATACACCAATGGGTTCAATTAGTCCCTGATCAGCCAATTTCAAATATATACTTGATTTGTTGAGTCAGGGTTTTCGTAATTGTTCCCATGTATCTCTAGTCATGACGTTTACTTGTGGTATAAAGTCGAGGAGGACTTGTCGGACATGGTAACATTCAATTTCTAGGTCAAGAAGAGGGTCAGCGTCACTTTTATCTTTTTGTTTTAAGCTGCATATGCTTTTAGATTGTTTTTCAATACCAGGTTTATTTTTGAGATTGTATAATAAGTCGATAAATTCTACAATGGAATTATCCTTATGTATTAGATTAATTATCTCTTGAGCCATATTCTGTCAAGTATCATTATTTGTTTCCTGTGTTGTTAGTTCTTGAAATATCCTGGATGCATCATTACATAATTGCTTTTGTATGACGGGATTAGGATAGTCATCTTTTTCTTTATTTTTCTTATTTGGGGAGTGTCATTGTCGGTTTTAGTACCTTGTATAGTAATAGTTTGAAAATTATTAGTGTGAATAACATCACATTTTTGGACACTCAACAAGACGTTAACATTCTTCTTTTTATTTATTTTTTCTAGCATCGTGGGACAATGCTCTAAAGAGTGATCGCCTACACCACAACTGGTACAAAACTTAAGGTCGATTCAGTCTTTATATGGACACTCAGAGTGTCAATGCCCTTCGTTTAAGCATGTATAACACTGGATCGGTCATCATGGGCTATTTTCCCAATTCCCAAAGAATCAGCCTCAACCTGAATATCCTCCACGACGATTGTTATCGTACCGGTGCTTGTATCTTCGGTATCCATATATCTAATTGTTTTGTTCATTATGGTCATTATTTTTCCTTGGATTATCATTTTTATTAGGTGAAACAGTGTTTTTTTGGTATATCGCATGGTAATTCTTTCGGTTCTTCAAATTTAAGTGGAAATACGATGTTGCGTGGCTTTTGACCTTGCATATTGCGCACCAGAAATATTTTTCATTCTTCATGTTGTACAGAAAATATTTGGTCACATGTAGACTGTGCTCCTAGAAGATGTCACAAAATCATTTCGACTGAACGAAGCACACATCTTGTTGGAAATTATCTTTTGTGTTCCCAGACATTGATCATTTTGTATAGCAGACTTCGTGTCCCTTGAGGTTTAGATCCCATATTGATTTCTCCATTATATATAATTGTTCTTCCATACGGCTATCAACAGGGTGCACTGGATAGTCCTCTTCCATTTCTACTTGCAATGCCTTCATTAGTGCATATTCATAGGTATTAAATGTGTCCAATTTGATATGCATCCAAATATTTTGCAGAAGTCCTGCAAAAAACCATTGGATTAATAATTGCTCGTCTATATTATAGTCCAGCTGGCTAATTAGGTCTTTAATCCTTTTGTCATACTCTCAAACTATTTCTGTCGGTTTCTGGAGTGTAATCTTTAATTTCTTTACTGTTAGATGCTTCTCATATGGAGTCTTGAAGAATGACATGAATTCCTATTTGATTTGAGGTAGCATTCAGCATTTTTTTGATATATGTCATATACCATGTGAGTGCCTGCTTTTGTAGAGCACTGGACAATTGTACCATCTTTCAATATTCATTTGTAACAGTGTCGCTTCCCAGGTCAACTCGCAAATGAACCAATGTCGTATGGGATCTTCATTTCCCTTGTAGAGGGGGATGTGTGCAGAGACGTGTTCCATTTATCCGGCGTTAGTTTCTCCTCCAGGAGGAGGAGGAGTTAGTGGTGGTGGTGGTGGTGGGTTACTTCATGTGACTTTTTGTTTTTCATGGATGTTCTCAGTAGAACTCTTGTTTCGGTTGAAATTTTTGTCTATAGTAGTCGATTCAATTCTGACAAGTTTTTGGTTCCTGTCAAGTCCTTTTGTCGATACCCAAATGAAATGTTGTAGCTGGGGTATCCTCTCTTGTGAATCTAATGATCTATTGTGTTTCTATTAATCTGCATAGTAATCTAGGGACTCAAGCACAGTCTCATAAAAGATTAATAACAATAAGACATGAAAATGGTGTAATTGTGCTACAAAATGAGTAGCCGCTCTGTATATTCACACAAAGAATGAGTAATACAATACAATGATCATGCTGCAAGCACGAATGACAAAGCAATTTGAATTACCAAGGAGGTCATTCGAATTGAATGAGTGAGTCTAGCTTAACTGAATGTAAGCCATAGTCAACACTCTATTTAACCACTGATCAAAACCCTAATTGACTCAACTGAGCCCTAACTGAAGTCAAAGTGCTATAAGTGACTAAGTCTAACTAAAAGTAGGTCAGACACATGTCACAACAACCCAACCAACAAGTGGTAGTGCTTCAAAGACTCCAATGAACCCCGATGACGTTAACTGAAGTGTAACTGAACATCAGAAGTGGTTGGAGGCGCCTCTATTGACTGCAGTTCATTAAATAATCAATAAATAATCAATTTAATGAAGGAGGGCACCTTCAGTACTCTGTTTAACTGATTGTAACCATCAGTTAGCAATATGGGGCATTAATGACACTCAGATCACCCCCGAAGTGCTCCAGTTAGCCTCCTCGAATGTAGGAGAAGGCTAAGTTAGCCTCCGTGACTGAAGGTAGGCGTGGGTGTGATTTAGATGATATCATCTAGTGCTCTTCTGATGTCAATTAAGTCAATAATACTTAGGATAGTGGTTTAACTAGGACAAATTGACCAAAAAGAGTGTGTATGGTGGTAAATGTCTCCAACACCCCCCCTTAAGCTATACTCAGGAGGAGTAGAAAACATAAAATGCATAAAAATGTTAGGGCCCTAGCAATTAATGCCATAGGTCACCCTGTACAATGCTCAAAAAACAACTAAGTGAGGAAAAGACGGAAAACCCAGTGGGAAAAGACCCCCTCAAGCTGAACACTGAAAGTAGTCTGATCACCCTGATGAACTCACCCCCAATAGTAAATGGAGGTAAGTGAAATTATTTTCTGAAAATCTCTTGGTGAAAATGTCTGCAATCTGCTCATCAGTTAGGCAGTATTGCAGAATGATGGTCCTGTCATGCACTAGCTTTCTGATATAGTGCATGTGGATCTCTACATGCTTGGTCCTCTGCCTGGTAATTGGATCTGTGGATATCTTAATAGCACTTTGATTGTCACAAAAGAGGACAGTGGACAAAGTACAACCAAGATCAAACTTTGAAAGAATTCCTTGCAACCAAACTGCTTGGATGCAAGCATTCACCGCTCCTCGATACTCGGCCTCTGCTGAAGATAATGATATGGAAGCCTGATTTTTGCTAGACCAGCAAATGGGGCCACCACCAAAAATGAATACATATCCATAATTAGACTTCCGATCAATAGAATCACCCACCCAATCAGAATCTGTGTATCCAACCAACTCTAGCTCGGAGTCTACAGCATAGTGAATGCCGTAGGTCCTGGTTCCCTGAATATATTGGAGGATACTCTTGGATTCCTTCCAATGAAGATCATGAGGCTTCTACATGTATCTTGATACAGCATTCACAGCATAACAGATATCAGGCCAAGAATGTGTCAAGTACAACAAGCTACCAATCAGATGTCAATAGATAGTGCAGTCCATGGGAGGTGTGCTTTTTCCTTCTTCAAGGCTGATCTCTGAAAGGAAAGGGAATGGTGCAGGCCTACATTTAGCCATGTTAAACTTGACTAATAGGTCTTATATGTATTTTTACTGAGTGATCATTATCCCATCATAATTTTTCTCAATTTTGAGCCCCAAAAATTGTTTTAGGAGCCCCAAATCACTCATTTCAAAGGCATTGTGGAGAGCAGTTGTGATGGCTAAAATAGAAGCAATTGTGCTACCTGTGATTAGTAAGTCATAAAAATATAAAACAATAATAATCAAATTACCATAATACTTCTTTAAATACACATTTGTATCTGATCTAGACCTTTGGAATTTTTGCGAGAGAAGGAAGGCATCCATCTTGGAATACCACTCTCTTGGGGCCTGTTTTAACCCGTATAGTGACTTCTTTAGCTTACAAACCAAAGATGGATCAGAGATGTATCCCTTAGGCTGATTCATGTATATCACCTCATTAATATATCCATGTATAAATTCTGACTTAACATCCATATGATGCACTTCCCAATGCTTAGATGCCGAAATTGCCAAAACTAGGCGGATGGAGTCCATTTTTGCAACCGGTGCAAAGGTCTCATGGTAGTCCACACCTTGAACCTAAGAGAAACATTTTTCCACCAGAATTGCCTTATATTTGCAATTTCTTCCATCAGAAGCAACATTGGTCTAAAACACCCACTTGCATTGAACCAATTTCCTTCCCAAAGAAAGAGAAACTAGCTCCCAAGTAGTGTTTTTCTGAAGAGAATTCATCTCTTCATCCATGGCAACTTGCCATCTCGGATCCTTCTGAGCATGGTAGTAGGATTTTTGGTCTGAAATAATCATAAAATATAAATTTTTGGACAGAAAATTATCAGGACAAGAGAACGCAATACCTGCTCTTTGGAAATCAGACCAGGTTCTCCTTGGATCATCCGGATTTCCAATGTTATCTCCTGCGGAGGAGAGTGTCTGTCGGGCCCATGTGGGAAGATGATTTTGTACTTCAGGTTCTGATTCAGCATCTGATGTTTTCTGCACACTGATATAATAAATCAGAGGATCCAAATCAGGGTCATCACCCCCAATTTCATCATCCAAATATTCAATAGAATAGGAAGGAAATTCAGCAGTTTTCTCCTTCACTAGTTCCACCTCCTGAAGAGGCTCATCGAAATTGACACTCCTTTCGATGATGATCTGTTTTGTTTTGATATCTAGAAGCTTGAAAAAAATTTATTCATTAGGATACCCAATAAACAGACATTTGATGTTTTTCGGTTGCAAAGCCCTTCTTTTATCAAGTGGAATCCGGGCCCATGCAGTGGACCCAAACACCCGTAGGTTCGACACATCCGGCTTGTGTCCAAAGTATGATTTGAAAGGGGTATTCAATTTCATGGATGAGTGTGGAACCATGTTATGAATGTATGCTGCATCATTCATGGATTTACCCCACAAAATTGTATCCAACTTCTTTGATTCCAACATACAGGTGGTCATCTCCTTGAGAGACCGATTCTTCCTTTCCGCTACTCTGTTCTGCTGGGGAATGTAGGGAATTGAATGTTGGACCTGAATACCACTTTGGGAGAATATTTGTAGAAACTCATTACTAACATACTCCCCACCATTATCAGATCTCAATATCTTGATCTTAAGGCCAGAGGAATTCTCGATCAAGGCCTTCAGTTCAGAGAATTTTTCACATACTTCATACTTCTTTTTGAGAAAGAAGACCCATGTCTACCTTGAAAAATCATCAATAAAATTCATAAGATACCTTGATCCATTCATGGATGTGATAGGAATCAGACCACTGATATCACAATGTATCAGCCCCAATATGCATGTAGCTCGGTTTGCCTTCCCTCGATCGAACTTGTGCTCAAGGTGTTTTCCAACCACACAACCCTTGCAATTTCCAGTGGTTGCCTTGATGACCGAGAGGCCTTCAACCATAGAATTTTTCTGTAATTGCTGCAAATATTTGAAATTTATATGGCCAAAACTTTCATTCCACATCCTACTAACTTCATTTCCATGAGTTAGCAGAGTGGTGGGATTTGCATCTGCCACAAAGTGGGAGAACTCATAGGCTTTTGCATGATGGTTTGCAAGGCCTTTAGCAATGAGTTTCCCAGATGCAAGTTCTGTTATCTCAACATCATTAGGGCTGAAAGATACTCTCTTAGGCACTCCTGTATGTGTCATCTGATAGACACTAAGGATATTTGATGCCAAAGATGGTACATACAAAACATTTGAAAAATAGCCATTCTCAAGATCAACCGTACCTTGTCCTTTTGAAATGATAGTGGAGTCATCTCCCATGTGGATGGGGATGGATTTTCTAGTCTCCAAGGATGAAAAGGAGTCTCTTTCAGCCATCATGTGGTTCAAAGCTCTAGAATCAATCAAGAGTGCTTTGGACTTCGAAGTGCTTGCCATGAGGGCATGACCTTTTTCATGTTGTGGTTCCCAATCTTGCCGATCTCTCCTCCAAACGATTTCCGGAATATTGATGTGATTTCTCTCAAGGAGAGAGGTGGCTTCATCAAGATTCTTCTTCATACAGGCATGTTCAAGGTGGAATCCCTTCCCGCAGTATGAACACCTGACTTTTTCCTTTCCATGATGCCCTTTTCCTTTGTTCTTCTTTGAGCCGAAAGATTCGTCATGCTGCTGGTTTTCAACTTTAGGCTTAGGAGCTTTGAATTTAGTTTTTGGGTTCTTCTATTGCTTTCCTTTACCCTTCATATATTTGGGCCCTGAGACATGGAGGGCTTTATCAGAGGAGTATCTAATGATCCCCATCTGGACAAGCTTATCGTGTTCACTTGTTAGGGACTAAATGAAGGCATTGAGTGTAGGAATCTTCCATCCATGGGTTGTGAGCTTCCCCGCATGGAATGTAGAGACAAAAACTAAATAATAAATTCCAAGTTTGGAGAGTGTGGTGAGGATGAGCTGATCATCCTCTTTCTCCACTTTGCATTGCTTCAACAGTAAGACAATGTGCTTGAACTTTGTGAAAAGTCATTCAAGGTCTCGAAATTGGAGGGCTGGAGAGACATCAATTCATTTTCGAGCTGAAAAACTCTCAAATCATCCTACTTTCCATACAGGGCTTCCAATTTGTCCCAAATTTCTTTTGGAGTCTTCAATCCTGAAATATGGAAAAGAAGATCCCAAGAAACAGAGAGGCACAATAATCCGAATGCTTCATCCTTCTTGTTCAAGAATCTAGATTTGTCTATTGCATAACTAAGCTCTTCTTTAGTGTCCATGGTGACCCTATAGAGTCCTCTAGAGTGAATCTACATCCCCATGTCTCCTTTCCATGAGTGTAAATTGAACGGAGTCAAAATATCTACGGAAGAAGCCATCTGAATATGCTGGAGAAAATGCTTTCACCTGTCAAAAACCTAAAAAATCACAACAAAAGGGGCAATGTAAAGTCAGACAGCCTACACATTTTAGGATTTCATCACACTTAGCATAGTCAATCAAGCAATCTTGATCAACAAGTTCTTTACTTGGGGTTTTAAGTGGTAAGCCTTGGCTTCTGGTGCAATGCTGGATTTTTGAGCTATTGCTCAATTTTCATGTAAGATCTGTCGAAAACCTTGTTTTTGAGAGATCTGAGCTTCATCCCACCATGAGCTCTGATACCATATTAATCTACACAGTAATCTAGGGACTCAAGCACAGTCTCATAAAATATTAATAACAATAAGACATGAAAATGGTGTAATTGTGCTACAAAATGAGTAGTCGCTCTGTCTATTCACACAAAGAATGAGTAATATAATACAATGATCATGCTGCAAGAATGAATGATAAAGTGATTCGAATTCCCAAGGAGGTCATTTGAATTGAATGAGTGATTCTAGCTTAACTAAATGTGAGCCATAGTCAACACTCTAGTTAACCACTAATCAAAACCCTAATTGACTCAATTGAGCCCTAACTGAAGTCAAAGTGCAATAAATGACTGATTCTAACTGAAAGTAGGTCAGACACATTTCACAGCAAGCCAACCAATAAGTGGTAGTGCTTCAAATACTCCAATGAACCCCGATGAGGTTAATTGAAGTGTAATTGAACATCAGAAGTGGTTGGAGGCGCCTCTGTTGACTCCAGTTCATTAAATAATAAATAAATAATCAATTTAATGAAGGAGGGCACCTTCATTGCTCTGTTTAACTGATTGTAACCATAAGTTAGCAATATGGGGCATTAATGACACTCAGATCACCCCTGGAGTGCTCCAGTTAGCCTCCCTGAATGTAGGAGAAGGCTAAGTTAGCCTCCTTGACTGAAGGTAGGCGTGGGTGTGATCTAGATAATGTCATATAGTGCTCCTTTGCTGTCAATTAAGTCGATAATACTTAGGATACTGGTTTAACTAGGCCAAATTAACCAAAAAGAGTGTGTATGGTGCTAAATGTCTCCAACAGTTTCCTGAAGCTGTGATTGGCTTGGGGTTCTCCTTTATGTTCTGAGAAGAGTAGATGAATAATTCAGTTGGATGAAAAGGGTTCAATTGTTACCCAATTTCCTTCCTCTGGTCGGCGAATTACGAAATGGTCAACATCGTGTTCTTCATCTAGTCAAATTCAAACACCTAAATTGTCTTCTCATAGTCCCAAATATTCCTAAAAAATGTCCTGCACTTGGGAATTCGAGTTAGAATTTAACAAAAAATGAGGTGTAATGTTTTCGGGTACATCAAATTGGAGAGATTCACCATGCTCTATCCACAAATATTCTTCCATCGGTGACATTTCTTCCTCAATGCCTTCTTCCTGTTGGTCATAACCCAAATCTGGCAGATTCTCTTCTTGTTATGTCACGCTGATTATCATTCTCCTCTGTAGTGCAGCAGACTGCTCTCTAATCTCTTCCCTTTTTTTCTCTTGTTTTCTTATTCTATCTTCTGAATATCCGTAGTGCTTTTGTGATTCACTGTTCTGGTAATTTCCTTTCTGGTTTGACTTTTCATTGCTGGCGGTGGTGTTTTTCAAAAGTTGACTATAATCCCTCTACTCTACTCCAAAACATGAACAGCTACCCCCCCATAGCCTACCCAAACGTTTTAGTAAGCCCAGGTGTAACTGTCTATTTTCTTAGAAAGTACTCCCATTGTCTCTCTTCGACAAAATTTTCCCACTCTTTTTGTTTTTCCGCCAAGGTTTTGTTAGATGGTGGTTCTATTAATAATGGACAAGGTTTGACAATATGGCCCACACCCTTGTCAATCAATAATTTGAACAAAAGATTCGGTAGAGAACAAATAAATTGTTTGATGAAGTCATTATAGAATCTCTCTTGGATGCTATCAACATAGAACCTTTCTTCAACAGCACGTTCTTCAGAGAATTCGTCTATGATTCTTTCGAACCACTCCAACAAATTTGTACAGCCTCCTCTTATCAATTTCTGGAGTAACTCTTGGTCTTTAGTTTCTGTCAGTGTATTCATCCAGTAGCTTCTTTAAATACTGAGGTATGGACTCGAAAAACTTCTCATGTGTCTTAGAGAAGAACTTCTCCTTGGCTTGTGCAAGAGTTAGTATGTTTCTTCTGGCGTAATTCTACAAATAATTCACAATCTTACGTTCCCACCAATTCTTAATCTTCTGCTCTAAGATCATCTAGTCATGGTAATCCGTATATGTATCACCGGAAATGGAACCAATGTTGTAATCAATTAGATTGCAAGGTTATTAGTAATACACACAAAGAATCATATAAACATATCAAATGCAAGAGACAAGAATGGTAGACAAAATAACATATTATATTACTCAATACACATGTGGGTTCATGCAATAAACTGAACCAAGTATCTATCTGGCTCAACAGCCTATAAATACTTTTACAAAATAGTTATAGTAACTACCTATCAGTTCAACCAACTGACACGACCTATTGAGGTCAACCTAACCTACCATTAGTTGACTAATGAGTCTAGTAGATGTTGGAAGATCTAGTTGGCTTAGCCGACTAGACTCATTATTTGACTAATGGTAGATTAGGTTGACCTCAATAGATTGTTTCAGTTGGTTGAACCAATAGGTAGTTACTATAACTGTTTTGTAAAAGTATATATAGGCTGTTGAGCCAGATAGATACTTGGTTCAATTTATTGTATGAACCCACATGTGTATTGAGTAATATAATATGTTACTTTATATACCATTCTTGTCTCTTGCATCTGATATGTTTATATGATTCTTTATGTGTATTACTAGTAACCTTGCAATTTGATTGATTACAACAAGTACTAAGATGTTTGGATTATTCCATTTTGAAATTTTTCAACATCTCTTTGATATACTTAGTTTGAGAGATGAAAAATTGTTTCTCTCATTGAGATACTTGTAAACCTAGAAAGAATGTTAGTTCTCCTAACATTGACATGTCAAATTCCTTCTTCATTTCTGAAGCAAATTTTACACTTAGAATTTGTAGATCACTTCCAAATATGATATCGTCTACTTAGTCTACAACAATGATCATATTTTTGTTTTCAACTTTTATGTATAAGCTACTTTCAGTGGCCCCTCTTCTATATCCTTGGTGTTTTAGATACTTGTCAAGTCTTGAGAACCATGCTCTTGGAGCTTGTTTAATGCCATAGAGTGCATTCTTAAGTTTTCAAACATAATTTATATTTTTTTATAATAGAAAACCTTCAGGATGCTCAACAAATACTTCTTCTTAAGTCAAGTTCTCCATTAAGAAATGCAGATTTTACATCCATTCGGTACACTTTAAAGTTCTTGGAGAATGCAAAAGATAAAAACATCCTAATGGATTCAAGTCTTTCCACGAGCAAAAAAAATTTCTTCAAATTCAACACCTTCTACTTGAGCATACCCCTTGCACACTAATCTGGCCTTGATTCTTGTCACATGACCATGCTCATTGAACTTGTTTTTAAAAATCTATTTGGTTCCAATAACATTAATGCCCTTATTTCTCGAGACAAGTTCCCAAGTTTGGTTCTTCTCTATTTCATCAAGTTCATCGTTCATAACATTGATCCAATCCTCACTTTCCTCACTTTTGCAAGATTTTTAAATGTTTTGGGTTCTACTATCAAAAGTAGTGCTTGTTCTTCATCATAAAATAATGTTCTTCTTGTTTTAACTCCTGAATCTTTGTCACCAATTATTTGACTATCAGTATGATTCTTCTAAACCCACCTAGATGGTGTCTTTGTGATTGATCTTGGAGATTCTTCATTCTAATTTTCATGCTGTTCCTCTTTATCTACTTTTTCTTCTTCTTCTTCTTCAAAAACATCCTCTTCTTGTGAACTCTCTTCTTTTTCTTTATCATCTATTTCTTCATCATTAGTTTCTTCAACATCCACACATTCTTGGGTTTGTATTCTTCTTGGTTTACTATCATCAACAGCTACATTTTGACTTTCTATGATATTGTGCAACCTTAGATTATGACATATATATTCCCTTTTGGTGGAATAATATCCAATAAATATGCCTTCATCTGTTCTAGTGTCAAATTTCCCTATATGATCATCGTCTCTTTTTATGTAGCATTGACTTCCAAAAACTCTAAAATATTTAACTAAAGTTGGTCTTCCAAACCATAGCTCATAAGGAGTCTTGTCACTATTCACTATGAGTTGTCCTCTTTTTTGTACATAGACAGTTGTATTTACTGCTTTTCTCCAATATCCATCAGAAGTTTTGCTTCATTAAGCATAGTTCTGGTTTCTTCTTGGACTGCCTTGTTCTTTCTCTCAACAACTCCATTTTGTTGAGGAGTTTTTGTTGCTGAAAACTGCCTCTTTATTCCATGAATTTCACAAAACTTATTGAATTTATTTGAGGTGAACTTACCACCACTATCTGATCTTAGACATTTAATATTTATATTTGCTTCATTTTCAACAAGTTCTTTGAAGGCTTTGAACTTCATAAAGGATTCTTATTTTTATTTAAGAAATGTCACCCAAGTCATCCTTGTATAATCATCAATTAATAACATAAAGTAATGTTCACCTTAAAAGCTTTTAGTGCTTTGTCCACAAATATCAGTGTGAATTATTTCTAATGGCTGATAGGTTGCATGTTTTTTGACCTTTAATATTGTTCTTATTTACTTCATATTATCCCTAAAGTTGAACCTAGACTACAGGGGTTCAAGCTTAAGGAAATCTTGTTCTCAAATGTACAAATCAATGAAATCAAACTGAGAATCAAACTGATATACAGTCAATGAAATAGGCTAGTATAAATATGAAAGATGTAAATAAGATTAAACAATCATGGAAAACTAAGCTGGTATGAACTCAAGGTTGTTTATACAAATCACACAATTATAAATGATATATGCTGGTATAATATAATATCTATAAGAAAATCTAAACAGTATGGAAGAAATAGGCTGGTAGGTCAATCAGAGCTGCAAGATAATCCACAGGAACTGTATAACATAAGATAAAACACAAAGTTCAATAGCAAGGTTACTATGAACATAAAGACAAGAAGTGAAACTGCCTCTGTTTTCTAAAGTATAATGATAATTGTATTTCATAATAAGAATTAGCGCAATGGGATTTAATGGACCATGTGCATAATAAAATTATCAGAAAAACAATTCACAAAACACATAGTCAAATCATCATCATGTTTCATTCAAAAATAGAACCTGTACAGAAGCTGCATAATGTTTATGTCATACAGGCAGAGCTCAAAATTGGGCTTGCATTACTCCAAAATTGCCAACCCCCCAGTCCCCCTGCTTCCTTATGAGAGGAAGAGCCCCCATTTTACATTGTACCATTCTAGAATTTATATCCAATTACAAGGAATCTGAAAATATTTGCTCCTCTGCCTCTTTGATGAGATCTGTGACCTGTAAGGTTAGTTGCTGAAATGATGATTCGATGCCTGGAAATCTGGAAACCATTGAACTTTAAAAGCCATCAAATATAAAAATAATTATTTGTTTTTAGGTTGTCTGCCATCTGTATCATTAAATGCTTAAAATGTTGCTGGAAGATATTGAACAAATCCTTAATAGTCTGGAGATGATGAGATCAAATTTCTAACTCAACTCCTTGAAATCTGGAATGATTGGAAGATCTGCCTTCAAATTCGAAATGCTCTGCCACCTATACATTGCTATCCTCATGCTTGTTGTTTGCCAGAAAGTTTTTACTGAGATTTTGGATATCGACTGGATGTCGATCTTTTTTCCAAGTGCTTTTCCATCTGGAAATCTGATCCATCATTGTTGTTGATATTATGCCTTTTAATCAGAAATTGAATGTTGACCCAATCTACTTTGAAGTTTTGTTGTCCAACGAATAAAAGGCATGCTCAAGTTCTATTTTCTTCTTTTGGCAGAGCCTATCAATCGCACTGTTAGCATCTCCCTATGCTTGGACCAAGGCGGAGAGAGCAAAAGTTGTGAACTGGCCAGTGTATATTCCGTTCTCGTCCACGTGCTCAATATTTAGTTGCACCGATGCATGGTCCTTTGAAGTTATCAGTCGATTGGTTGCAGAGCATTTTGTAGAGATCGATATTCTGTCCTTCTTCGTTCTTGTTGAGGAAGTCCTTCAAGGCTTCATCAGTCTCTCCCAAATTATATAAAGTTTTAGCAAGAGCGAAAATTTGACCTCAGTATCTAGGCCATCTTCCCTGATGAAGAGCAGCAAATTTGGTTCCTTCCCTTGCTAGAAACGAAGGCAAACATGAATCTCTTACAAGAGACCAGAAAAGTATTGTGCTTGACCTCGAGAAAATAGCATATAAGTTCAACCATGACAATTCGATGCAATCCAAATCCACGATCAACAGTGGCCCCTTGAGAAGGCTCCATGCCTAGTATAGAAATGAATGATGTGAAATTGTCGACCAAATATTTGACACCCTCAAGATACTCAACATGACTTTGTCTTGAAATGCCATGGGGCAGCTGCAAAGAAAGCTCTTGGGATGCTAAGAGTGAAATTTCGTTTAACAGTGCAGCCAGTCTTGATGTATTAAGTGTTCTTTCAACTTTCACAACTTCAATAGCATACTAGACCCTATCTTTAAGTGTAAAAAGCACTCTGACCATAGGTACTTGCTTTTGTTAAGAACCAGTTGTCACCATTATCAGTGCATGTCGCTGACCATTTACTACGATAAAGGTTTACTGCTCTCTCTGTCCCAACCTCCTCATCTAATTTGGAAAGGTGTTCTCTATCTTTTAAGGTATCTGAATCATGATAAATCTTCAATATCTTGCAAACATGTTGAATCTCATCCAGTAGGTCATGTGTTTTGCTACTTATTGGATTCCCACGGACATCTAAGAAAATCAAACTTGGGATTGACCCTCCTCTCAAAAGTTTTGTCAAAGAACAGAACAAAGATCTTAAGGTAAGAAGGTCAATGTCACGTCCCCGGTTTTGACCCCGTTTGCATGATGTGTAAAATGTAATTAATCGTGGTGAGGAACTCAAGGCAAAAGCCCCACCATCGATTTGGCTGTGTATGTTTCGGCAATGGGGATAATTGCCGATGGTATGTTGTGCTATCCAGCACATTTTTAATTTGGCATCATGTAAACCCGCACATCAATTAAAATAAACCACAACCAGCTACGGCAGTGCAACGTTAAATGAAAAGGGCATGGTTCCGAAGGATAAGGGGTGGGGGGATGTCAAACCTTGGTTAAGGGGAAAAACCCATGTTTTATTGCCTTGTCGTTTTGCCACCTTTGTTATTTGTCACCCTTTTTGTCTCATCCAACCTTGTCAACCTCTTTAATGCTCAGCTGGTGGTTGAGGAGTTATGGCTGAGGGAATTTATTACTGAAGTGGTGGTGGTTGTGGGAGGCTGTCAGCCTTACCCAATTGCCCACTCCACCCGCGTTGGCCATTCTTCACCCTCACGCACTCCTCCCTGGTCTGTTCACTCACTCACCACGATTTTGGGTCTGTTGGTTCCTCACGCACAGGTTTTGGACGAATTTGGTCTCACGTGGGCATTTTGTTCCTCTCCACGAGTGGCTGAGCACCCGCTGACTGCAAATTCGCGTCCTCTCCATTGCTGTGCATTCTCACGAAGAGGGATTGCTTCCCGTTGTTGTATTCTCCACGTTTTTGGTTGGCCGTAGTGCCCAATTCGTAGTGAGCCATTTTCCTACTGAGGTCTGTTCATCCTCACGCAGAGGTCTGTTCATCCTCACGCAGAGGTCTGTTCATCCTCACGCAAAGAAATCGGGTATGTATTTCCCGTGCATTTTGCTGTTGGGTGTAAGTTCTTCCTCACGCATAGGGTGTTTGGGTCGTTTTCCCATGTTGTGAGAGCCGTTCTCACTGTCATGTTTTGGGGCTGCTGTTTCCCCTGTGCTTTGTTGGCTGTGGTGTTCAATTTCGTTTTGAGCCACTGTGGGTTTCCAATTCATGGGCTGAGTTTTTGTGTTTTGGGACTGTGCATAGTTGCCATTTTTTTACTTTGAAATTGGGCTATTGTTGTGGTTGAGTTGTTTTGGCCACGTTAGGGCCAAAACCAACTCTGGGTTGCCCATTGGACTTGAGCTGTGCTCCTCCATGGTTTGGGGCTGTCCCTTGTTGTTTATGACTTCTTCACAGAGCTGTGAAGGGATTGTTTGGCTGCTGGTATGCAGTGGTTGAACATTGGACTGTGCTAGCTTGGCTTGCCTGTTGAAAGCTTGTGAAACCCAGCGGTGTTGGTTTGGTTGTTTTGTGTCCCCTTGGCTATGTGCAAGCCTGCAATTGACCCTTATCCTGAAGGAATCATGCCCAGCTCGGGGGTGGCAGCGTTGCTGAGAGATTGATGAGCATGTTGGCCTATGGTTGGGTGGAACGTTGTAGCGACGTAGTTGGTTGCGGGTGAATTCCTCATCAAAAGATAAGTGCTGCTTTTTACTTCAGCTCTGTAATTTATACTGATGTTGAATGCTGGAAATGTGTTGTGTGCTTCCGTTGTATGAATAAAGAATTATGCATCTGAGTATGCTTGCAAGTTTAATTTCAGCATTTGATTTCTTTGATTATGCTCATTGGGTTGTTGCTCGGTCGTGTATGATATGTCCGTCGCGTCCTCTTCGCCGGTTGAGGGACGGGGACGTGACAGTCAAACAACCTTAGAGATAACACTTCCCATGAAGATAGTGTCTACAAACATGATTTGGTGGTTTTATGATCTTTGGAAAATTCCTTACAGTTCCCTTCTTACTGAATTTTACAATATTCAGAAATTTCAAGTGCCCCATCCTTCTATGCCATAGAAAAATTTCAAGAATTGGACTCATATAACATTGTTCTTCATTTTCTAGAATATACACATTGCTTGGATTTCTCACAGCAGTCTTGGCAAGTTTTCTTAAATCTTTTATTCTGATTTCACATTTCTTGGAATCAAATATACATATGTGCCCTTGATCACATGTTTGGCTCACACTTAAAAGATTAGGTTTTAAGTTCTTTACAAGCAAAACATTTTCAGCTTTCATCTTGTCTCTAAGAGCCATTTTACCCTTCCCAATTATTTTAGAGGATATATTATCCCCAAAAGTGACTTTTCCTTTTTTATTTCTTTTTAGGATTGTAAACTTATTTGGGTCTCCTGTCATGTGTTTTGAGAATCCACTGTCCACATGCCACATATTTTGTTTTTCTATTGCACATAGAGCTATTGAACATTCCACATCATCCTTCTTCTTCCAAACCTTCCTCTCCTCATTTCCTTGAGATTTTGTGGTGTCATTCTCCATAGGAATCACTAGTTTACAATTTCTAGCAATGTGTTCTTGATTACCACATTTGTAACATTCTATACTATAACTCTATAGAGGAGCAAAAGAATTATAGTTTCTTCCTTTTGGATTGCTTCTAGTGAAATTATTGTTATGTAAAGGAGATTGTAATGTAATGTCTTTCCCAATAGGAACCATTAGTTTACAATTTCAAGCTATATGTCCAAAATTGTTATAGGAATAACAATTTCCCAAAAAGAGTTGTTGATGTCTGCTTGGCACATTATCTGTCATGCTTTCATTTTGAGAGAGAGCAAATTTTTTACTGTATTCCTTTACAACTGGTATCATAAGTGCATCAGCATAACTTTTTTTATTTCCTTCTTTATTTATGAAGGAGGATTGTTCTGTATTCTTTCCTTTGTCATAACCTAGTCCAGTTTTATTACTAAATGACCTTTGACAACATAGGATGTCATCCAGATTTTTTGAACTGCTCTTAAACTTTGATTGAAAGGATTCTTCATTTGTATTCTTTCTAAGCAAGATAAATTCAGCTTCAAAATTTTCTAATTCTTTCTCTCTTTTCTTGAGTTGTCATTCTGGATTGTTTTCAACCTTTTTGGCTTCTTTAAGTTGTTTGTTTAAGTCAGCAATAATTCTTTCTGCATCATTGGTTTTCTCCTAAAAAAATGTCATATGAATTTTTGATTTTTTGTACATCCTTTTAGACTTCACTAATTCTTCAAGAGCACTTACAAGTTCTGCTTCAATATCTACCACACCTTCTACTTATTCTTCATGGATTTTGTTCTCTATACCCATGAATAGGAATTCAACATCTTCATCTTCAGTAGGCTCATTTGAGCAGTTATCATCCATGGAGTAAAACGTCTTCTTTTTGTTTTTCTTCTTAAAAATCCTTTTGTTTTTCTTTGAATATTTAGGGAACTCATCATCATATTCTTGTTTAGGATAAGGACATTTGGAAGCAAAGTGACCAATCCCCCCACAGTCAAAAGATTTTAAGGGTAATTTTGTACTTACCAGTACCTCTCTTAAGATTTTTAACAAGAAGTGCTTCTTCATCATCAGAATATTCTAATTGAATCTTTATTTTAGATTTCTTATCTACCTTAGATGCTTTAAAAGTTGTTTCCTTCTTTTGAGAATTATCTTTCCCAATCCTCATTTCATAATCTATGAGGATCCCATATAGTTCTTCCATGGTAAGTTTTTCAAGATATTCTCTACCTTCTATAGTGGAAATCTTCAGATTGTAAATCATTGAAAGTGATCTTAGTAATTTTTCAACTATTTCCTTCTCTTTCAATTCTGCTCCCATCCCTTGAATTGCATTAACGATTTCATCAATTATCTCAAAGTATTCTGAAATGTTTTCTTCTTCCTTCATTTTTAGACTTCCAAATTGAGTTTAAAAGTTCTGAGTTTGGCCCTTTTTACCTTGATGTCTCCTTCATAGATGGTCTACAATTTGTCCCGGATCTTCTTTGTTGTTTTGCAATGCATCACTTTGGCAAAGATTGTTTTGGCCAATCCAGCCAAGATTGCATTAACAAATTTAGCATTGTATCCAAATTGTTTTATTCCTTCAAGATATGTGGGAGGAGAGTTTGGATATATATACCCTATTTCTACATACATCCAAACATCTAGTCCTATTGACATTATATGGCATCTCATCCCAATGCTCCAGAAAGCATGATCTTCCCCATTGAATATTGGAACCTTGGAGGATGTTTTTACTTGTTGATCCATAGTGATAAAATATCTCTCTTCAAGTGTTTACGATTTTAGTGAAGAGCCCACTCTTATACCAATTTTTCGAAAATATAGTAATACTGAGAGGGGGGATGAATAAGAATTAGGAAATCTAGTTAAATTTTTATAACTTTAAACAAAATCAACAAGGAACAAAAAATACACAATATTACCGCGGAACCCCAATTGGGAAAACCACCAATACTTCCTATTGTTGCAAAATTATATTTACAAATATTTTGCAAGCACCAACTTGTTGGATGCATCAACACCCAAGTTTTCCAGCTACAACTAAAGGATGCACCAACACCCTATTTACCAGCAACAACTGGAAGGAGGATATGACCCCCTATAGGCTTGCAGCATGTCATTGCACCTCCCAACCACCCTTATATGATAATTTGATCTATGAATTGTGTACACCTTTAGATATTTCAATTGAATGTACAAAGACACTTTTCTGGAGGTTTAAAGCTTTGATTATATACCCTCATTTGTGCCTCTTCATCTAACAGTCATGTATCTTCATTGTGACCCTTCACCAATCAACAAATCATAAAATAACATATTCATTACAAAAACTATGAATTAACAGTGTGATAATGCATCACTCTGACTCTGACAGAAATCCCTCTGCAATTACCTTTCTACAATGACCTTTTCACATTTATCTTTCTGCAAATTGTCTTTATGCTTCCACAATGACCTTTCCACATTTATCTTTTCGCAAATTGTCTTTCCGCAATTAACCTTCTACAACGATCTTTTCGCAATCACCCTTTCCGCAATCTGTGAGAAATCCTTCCTTCCACAATTGCGGGTTGCAGGGATTCCTTTCAACTTTTTCGAACCAGAATTTCGCATTTACCCTTTTTGCAATTGTCCATTACGCAATCTATGGGAACTCCTTCCTTCTACAATTGCAGGTTATGGGTTGTGGGGCTGCCTTTAAACTTTTTTGAACCACGCTTCCACATTTACCATTTCCACAACAATATTTCCGCAATTGTCCTTTCTGTAATCTGTGGGAACTCATTCCTTCCACAATTGTGGGTTGCAGGTTGTGGGGATACCTTTCAACTTTTTTGAAACAGGCTTCCGTATTTACCCTTTTAGCATTTAAATCCAACCCTGAATTGTTCATTGAATCTTATTTTTCTGATGATTGACCCTTCGATGTTATCATTGTTGAGTCTTTGGACTCTCCCATCGAGTAGTAAGTCAATGATCATCTTAAGTTTATTTCTTCTTGTAATTTTTCAACTCCCAATATGTTGAATCTATTCTTGCAAACTCCTTTACCTTTGTCAACTTTAGCTTTCCTCTTGAGGTTGATCGTATTGATTATAAATCCTCAGGCCTTGGCACTATAGATTCTTCCTTGGTTAACTATTTCTTGACTATGCATCTTGTTGAAGATAGAAAAGTTGCAAATGTTTATACCAAAGTGACTTGTATTGGACCTCTTCTTCTGAACATGATATTGATATTGTTGTTTCTTGGAGATGACATTCTTAGTTGGCTTCACAACTTCTTACTGAAGGCCTACGAAAATTCCTCCAGCATAACCTTACCATGAGTGTGTTCTTCGTTTCCTCATTAGGCTCTCCCTTGTATTTATGACAAGGATGAAAGGGGTGGTTTTGAGGAAGGAGTAGTTAGGAAAGGTAGGGAGGTTATGGGACTGACTCCAACTACCATTTATTTGATTTGTTTTTTAGTTTTCATAAGTTTTGGATTGACATGATAATGGAAAGAAAGAAACTAGTGTGCGGAACACTAGTTTCCTTAAGGAAACATGTGTGTGCAACATTTTGGGTGAAAACGCTAGTGGTAAAGGGACCACTATCATACAACATGCAAGTTGTCATAACACACCAGCGTGTATGTCCTAATACAAAGATATAAAAAGACATACACTAGAGAAATCAAGGAGTGATATAGGCCATGAGCATCAATAAAAAAAATATAGGCTCTTCCATCCATAATATCCTTTTGTGTGAATTAAAAAACAACATCATCATAGACCGAGAAGTGTTGATTTCATAGATAACAACATTACAATTTCTAGTCAGTTTTGCAAGGTACCAAAGTTGAAAAATAGGGTTTCTATATCAAACCCTAGGTCATCCAGAATTAGTTTTCCATAAAGGCATTGAAGCAAGCATCTAGGTGAATAACTCTCATTGGTAAGTATTATTCTCTTTATTTCCATTTGATCTTCTCATTTATCAAGATGAAAAACAATACCAAGCTTGAGGACAATCTTGAATGAGCTGAAAATTTCTGGGAATGGAAGTATAGAGAGATTCTCGTACTAGAAGAATGTGACTTGGAAGACTATGTCAAAGGAGAAGCTGCTAAGCCAAAGGGAGATGAATACAAATATAATCACAAGAAGAACTTGGTTAAAGAAAAGAGGATTATTTATGATTCCATCAAGGACCATTTGATCCCACGTGTATCCTCCTTGAAGACTCCCAAGGAGATGTTCAATTCTTTGACCATCTTGTATGAAGGAAAGCTTATCCATATGAAGATTACCTTGAGGACTCAACTCAAGGGTGTGAAGATACAAAATTCATAAAGCATACAATATTGTTTCACAAGGGTCTCCAATATCAAAGAAAAACTAGAAGAAATTGGAAACAATGTTGAAGAAGCGGAAGTGGTTATGACAACCTTGAATGGTCTCCCAAGATCATGGGAATCTTTCATTCAAGGAATTTGTTATAGAAGAAGGCTCACCAAATTTAGTAGGATATGGGATCAATGCACACAAGAAGAAGCTCAATTGATAACCAGAGAAGAGAACATGGGTGAAGATGACAATCAAGTTATAACATCTCATGCCAAGAATGGAAATACAGAGAAGGGAGAAAATTCTCACAAAAATATCAGAAGACCTAAAAAGAATGAATTCTCATAGTACAGATGTTTCACTTGGCATGAGAAAGGACATCATGCAAGAGATTTTCCCAAGAAGAAATGAAAGAAGAAGAGATACCATGGTCATGCTATAGAAGATAATGAACCGATAAAGAAGAGAGATAGAGAATACTCCTCCAGTGATGAAGAATATGACTTGATTTTAGAACTCGTAGGCACAATTACTCATGGTATAAATGTTTTTCTTGTAGATAGCATTGCTTCCAAGCACATGACTGGGTTCAAGAATTATTCACCCAAATGACAAAAGAAGATTCACCTCACAAGATGAAACTTGGATATGACTATCAATATCCGATAAAAGGGTTAAGAGAAGCATCCTACAAGCTAGACTCAGGAAAGTATATAAAGATGAAAGATGTTCTCTATGTACCAGTTTTAAGGAAGAACCTCCTATCCATATCAAGCCTTAATGCAAGAGGATTGTGAGTTGAATTTGTCAATGGCCAAGTACTCATCTGGCCTAAAGGTAAAATCTGTAATGAAGCAGTAGTCATTAGAGAGAAAGAGGGAGGATTGTACAAATTGAAGCACCAACCAAAACAAGGATTGTTTTATGAAACAATAGAACCAAGTGAACTATGGCACGGGATACCTACACATATACACTACAAGGCATTACCGATCATAAGAAAAGTGGTGATGGGTGTGCACAAGGGAATAACGTGACGAAATGATTTCCAATCAGTGACAAAAAAGAGAAGGATATCCTGGAGATCATACACTTAGATGTATGTCCCATGTCATCCAAATCTCTAAGCGGGGATTAAGAGGGAGTTGAGCACTCCCTACAATCCACAACAAAATGGTGTTGCAAAATGAAATAATATGACAATAATAGAAGCAGGAAAAACCATGATCCATGATAAAGACATTTCGAAGCACTTATGGGATGAAGAAACTAGAATAGCATACTATTTCCAGAACAAAACACCACACCATGTACTAGAAAACAAGACTCTAGAAGAAGTATTCTCAAGAGACAAACCAAAATTCGGTCATCTCTTAATATTTGGATACCTAGTTTACATACACATTCCCAAAGAGAAGAGAACTAAGTTGGATCCTTCAGGAAAGAAGGGAATCTTTGTCATATATAGTGATGCATCAAAGGCATACAAAGTCTATGTACCAGGTTTCAAGAAGATCAAGACCGGTAGAGATGTTACCTTCAATGAGGATGCAGCCTTCAGTAGATCAAGGAAGATTCACTCCGATGAAGTACATGAAGAAGAACCTGAATATCCTAGAGTCAAATACATGGTTATGGAAGAGAATACTTTAGAAGAAAATGAGGATCATGATATGATCAATTCATATAGATCAGTAGATCTACCTAGAGAGTTTAACACCCACATCATCTTAGGAATGAAAGATCATCTAGTATGTAGAGAAATATGGTGCCCCAGACAAGACTTCCAGAGAAAGCAAGAGACCTCAACCATATTCTAGTTATATGTTACTTTTGTGTGACATCATTAATGCATATCCTTCCATCTATGAACAAACTATCAAGAACAAAGAGTGGAAGGATGCTATGATCAAAGAGTATCAATCATGAAGAATGATGTCTGGGATGTGGTTTCAACACTTGAAGGGAAGTCAATAGTGTCTTCCAAATGGATCTACATGATTAAGCATGCAGCAGATGGAAGCATTGAGAAATACAGGCCAAGATTTGTGGTTCTTGGATTATTACAGAAAGAGGGCATGGATTATGAGATGACATTTTATCCTGTAGCCTGATACACTTTGATTAGAGTTATTCTTGCAATAGTTGCAATGATGAAGTGGAAGGTACGCCATATGGACATGAAGACAACATTCCTTAATAGTGTAGTGGAAGAGGAAGTGTATGTGGAAAATCCACTAGGATTTGAGACACATGACAGAGAGAAACATGTGTGCAAATTAAAGAAGGCCTTGTACGGTTTGAAATAGACACACATGACATGGTACGATGGGATAGACGGATTTATAATGAGCTTGGGTCTTACCAAGAGTAAAGAGGATTCCAACCTTTACTTCAAGGTTGAGGATGGGAAACTAGTGATATTATTGTCGTATGTAGATGATATGTTCATGACCGAGGATGATAAGCTCATTGCAGAAACAAATAAGAAGCTTGTCATGGAATTTAACATGAAAGAATTGAGTATGATGCATTATTTCTTAGGTCTTAAGGTGTAGCAGAATCCAAATTAGATTTTCCTTATTCAAGAAAAATATGTGATAGAGATCCTGAAGATATTTGGGATGATGGCTTGCAAGTCCATAGCGACACTGATGGCATCGAACTTGAATTTGTTATGTGATACTACTTCGGAGACAGTTGATGCCACAATTTACAAGAATATTATTGGTTCATTTATGTACTTACTGGACACGAGGTCAAATATATGCTTCATAGTGAACACATTGAGTCAGTGCATGGTAGATTTGATATGTGTTCACATTATTGTTTCAAATCATGTGTTTAGGTACTTTAAGGTATGATTGAGCATAGCCTCTATATATAAAAAATTAGAGGATTAGCCTACAAGGGTAGGTTGATTCATATTGGGTTGGTGATGCTATGGATAGGAAGAGCACTTCAGGGTGATGCTTTAGTTTAGGGTCTAGTGTGATTTCTTGCTTCAACAAGAAGTAGACGAGTGTAGCACTAAGTACAACCAAGGAAGAGTATATTGCATCTTGTTCAGTTAGCTCTGAGATAGTGTGGCTTATAAAGTGTTGTAGACACAATGATCCCATCTTCATAAAAGATTAGAATCCCCTTAGTTTAGAATTTTTCAATCATTAGTTATTTTCTTATCATTTTGATTGGCTTGAGTTTGTTTCCTACCTAATAAAAATTGTAAGAAATCTAAAGCAAAACAATATTTATTAAGAAAATTCAAATAATCTTCAATGAACTGAGTGCATAAAGAAAAAGTCGGCATTCAGAGGTTAATATGATCATATCTCGTTATTAATTTTATCGATTTTATGCCCCCAACTTCATATTTTCTAATTTGCGGAAATTGGGATTCGATCATTATTTATGGAGTTTAAAATTTTGAATACCGAATTTCAAACCCATGTTACACACATTTCTCGTCATCATCATGCAATGGGATCGAAATGTCATTGTTTTCCTCAAATCCTCAAGTTTTCAAGTTGAAAATGGATAAGGATCATTTATTTTACACTTTTGGCCACCACTGCAATTTCCTTGTGGTCAAGGTGCAGTACCTTGTTGGAATATATTAAACCCACTCAATACTTAGGATAAAATAATTAATCAGTATTTGATTCATTATCTACCCACTAGCTTAATTAGTTGGCATCCACTTGCACCTTAAATTCAACACATGCCATCTATACCTCAGGAATGCTTTATTTATGATTTTGGGTTCATCTTGACCACTTTATGGACATCAAGAATTGGTAAATGTACTTTACTATAGATTCTTCTTTATCATGCTTTTCTGTCGATAAGGTCAAGCTAGTTAACTAGGAAACTGGTTTCTTTTGTTGCCAACCCATCCTTCATGAATTTCTCTCCATTTTATAGGATCGGCATGTTTCTTCATCACTCTTTAAAAATCACTCATGCTTTTTCTAATTCGTGAGGTCCTTGAATGATTTGGGAAGTGCTTTAGCCACCTACGGGGGTTTGTCATATTTTGGTAAGTCACCCTTTTTGAGCTTTATGAGTTGTATCCATACAATTCGTTATTGCCTGTGAGGGATTTACTATTTATGTACACTATTACTCATCATTAATAAATGGAAGTATACACTCCAAAATTCATCTCTTCATTCATGTGGTTCACTCTCTTTTCTTCTCTTTATTTTTCTTGTTTATGCTTGTGAGAATTCTTAGTAGAAATATCTATTTCCAGTACTTCTCTTAGCATCTTTGCTCATAGAATTGGACTTATTATTTCCACATGGTATCAGATTATAAGGTTGATCAAGTTCTATAGAGTTTAGGAGCTATATGTTCTCTCCAGCGGAGCGCATCTAGTATCCTATCCCTCTCTGAAGAAGAGCTTGTCTAGCTTACAAGATTTTCCCCTAGTTTTTTTTTGCTAGTTATAGAGTGTTTATTCTTGAGTGCATCAACTCAGAAATATGTACTCTTCCTCAAATATAATTCTTACTCCCTTCAACTACCATAAATAGAAAGCCAAAATTTGCATTCTATTGTGCAGTAAAGGACTATACAGAGTTACTCTAGCTTTGGAGAATGAGCCCAATGTTGTGATTGAGAAAGCTAAGTGGCATAATAGGTTGGATGAATCCTATGGATTGCTTTGTCTCTCTATTTCTCCTGATCTACTCTTTCATATAGATGGTTTGACCAATCCAAACCAAGTGTGGACTCAATTGGAGTCTCTCTTTGGAGTTCAAGATGAGCTAAGAGCAAATCAATTGGAGATTGAGTTATTCTCATTGAGTCCAAGCAGTTTCGATTCTCTTGAGGGTTTATTCACCAAGTTCAAGTCACTTGTTCTAATTCTCAACCAATGTGGGATTGTGAAAGAAGATGATCAATTAATCATTTACATTCTTTCTCAATTGGGCCCTGATTGCTTAGTTTGTGTGTCTACTTTTCATGCTACTATGCTTGTTGTTCCTAAGTGGAAAATGCATTCTTTAAATACTTTTCTTGATTATCTAACAAAGGAGGAAGATACATTGATATATATGGGTGTCCTTAATTCTTCCAAGGGCAAGGATCATGCTCTCATGGTTCAAGGAAGCAAGAATGTCAAAACAAAAGAGAAGCAAATTGTGAAGAAGCCAAAGTCAGAAATTGAAGATGAAAGTTCGAATCCCACTGATGAAGATTCAGTAAAGAAGGGTAAGAAGAAAGTGAGTGTTGTAATCAATAAGATTGCAAGGTTACCAATGATACACATAAAGAATCATAGAACAACAATAGAACAAGATACAAGACTAGTAGACAGAATAACAGATTATATTACTCAAGTACACATCTGGGTTCATACAGTAAACCGAGCCAATTATCTATTTGGATCAACAACCTATATATACATTTACAAAATAGTTATAGTAACTACTTGTTGTTCCAACCAGCTGACATGACCTAATGAGGTTGACCTAATCTACAATTATTGGACTAATGAGTCTGGTCGGCTAAGCCGACTATCTCCTCCAACATCTCCCCCAGTACAAAATATTTCTTCGTCCCAAAGAAACAGGGAGGTGGAAAATTTTTATGTCTTGAGTAGTTTCTATAATGTTTTTTCATGGACTGTGTTGCCTGATTGACTATTGATTTTGTATACATACTTCCACAATGGATTCTGTAGTAATTGCTAACTGATGCTAGAATTCCTCCCAAGTGCGAAGCACCTTCTGTATGTATATGGTCAGAGTTGTGATGCTTGACAAGTTCTCCACTTTTTGGTGTATGCTCAAGTTAAAAATGTTGCTCATGTCGGGTCCCAAGAGTTGTACTCTTTATTTGATAGTGTCTAGTAGTATTTTCATATGAGGATGAATCTATCGAGGCTGACTAAGTTGGGTCTAGCTTGGCTGATCCACTGATGTTCTTGTTTCTCCATTTTTTCTAACTTTTCCATCTCTAACACAAGTTGGTTCTGGATTTTTTTCATCATTGCTTACATGCACCCTTGTTGATCCTGTAGTGAACCAATGAGGCCACGATTATCCTGCAAATGTTGAAACACTTGACTGTAGTAGGTGAACCAATTTCTCGAGACTTCTTCTGTTACATTGGACTCTATTATATGTTATCTTAGCACAGTGTACACTGTCGAAAATGGTGTATACTGATTTCTCAGTAATATAGTGGTTTCTTATGCCTACTCTTATGTTCTTTCTTGTAGTTGTTCCTGTATTTTTGACACGACACTTTCAAAAAGTTGTATGCTTTGTCCAACGGTTTGTCTATGTCGACCCCTTCCGGGATTGGAATGAATTTCTTTTCCAAACTCTCGCACTTCATCAGAAATTTTGTGTGTTATGCCTTTAGTTTGTCTAGTTGTTCTTTTATTTTATCTCTTATTAGTCTTGACTCCTTATTGATGGTGTCCACTAGTCAGTATAGCTCTTCTTCTCTTATTTTCTACGTGTTGACTGTTGTTGTCGACCCTAATTGAGTCAGGTGTAACTGATGGTATCTGTTGTTGAGCCAATTGTTTTTATGTTCTTTTTCTTTTTTCTTTCTTTCTTTTTTGTCTTTCATTATTTGTCACTCCTGATCTATGTTTTGTGCTTGGGATGCGTCTGTCGACGGTGGTATGATATGTGGTTGCTATGTGGTGTTGCTTGGTAAGGTGGGATTTATTAATTGGGTTTCTGATGGGGGAATGATAGATAGTGGTGTGGATGAAGGAAGCAGTGGTGGTTGCTCAGAGGTTGATGGAAGAGTTGGGATGGAATCTATCGGTAGATGGTTTTTTACCATTTATGGTGATTCGACAGTTTGGTTGGCTTTGACAGATTCTATATTCTCGACCATTTCTTGGTGTTCTGTAAGGGGTTCAATTTGGTCAAAGTAAACAAGTTCTTCCGAAATGGATCCTTCGTCGTCTTCAATAACAAGGTTAAGGGGTGGAGGGTTTTCAATGGACTATGGAATAAATGAGGAGGTTTGTGCAGCCACAATTTCAAAGGTTTTATCTGGATTTATCTGAAGCATGGATTTGATGTGTCCCACAATCAGTGATTTTGGTGTGGACTTTTGTGGTTGGTCAGGGATTTGGGGAATGGTTAGAACTTCTTGTGGGTTTTCTGAAATGGTAACCGGCCTGGTTATATTTAGCTGTTGGACAGTAGGAAAAAAATTTTGGGTTTGGATAATGAAATCTTGTAGGTCAACATATTTATCAACTCTTGTCTAGATCCACCTGTATCTTTATGGTGATGACTTGTATATGGACTTGTATGTCCCAGAGATCAGTTTTGTCTGACATCTATCTCTCTTTCAGATACCTTTGTTCGAGCCTTTCGATCTTGGATTCTCTGATCTCTCCATAATCAGTTGTTTCCTTTATAATGTATTTCATCTATCATCTTCCCCTCTAACCTCATACATTACGAGGCATCTGTTATAGCTCAAAATGACACATCTCTTCCTATGACCACTTTCCCATGATTTCGTCGCATGTCGAAACTTCATGAAAGTCACTAAAAGTCACTGAAAAAACACCTATATTGAAGGAACCATATCTATAGTATTGTACCTCCTTTTGACCTCTTCTATGCACTGTTAGAAAGGTATTTGAGTCAGATAAAACTTTCCAGAAGACACCAAAGTTTGAAAATTCCTAGAAGTACCCTAAAAATGAGATTTTTGATGTAAACATGAGTTGCCTTAAGGAAACCCACGTGTTCCACGTGACTTGCTATATACCATACTCGTGTGTGCCTTAAATACATGACTATTTACATTGAACCCTACATGTACCTCTTGCACATGCAATTGTTGTTTCTGCAACCCACGTGTTTGTCCTGTAGATGTCAAAAAAAGATGTTTTTTTGAAATTCGGGTAGTTTGGGTGGTTATGCAACTGACTCCTTCAGTTGTAACTAATTTTTCTTCGACCCTATCTCTTCAAAAGCATATAAATAGAGGTAGGGAGGTCCATGAGAGGAGACTTGAATCTTTGCATTGTTATGCTGGAGGAATTGGGACTCTCTTTACCCACACCTTCACCCTAGAATATTTTTCCTTGTGTTGCAGAGCTTGGAGGAAGAGTTCCTTGGAGAAGAGAAGCAGAAGAACTAGATCAAGGTTTTGTGAGGTGCCCAACTTGAAGAGAAGGTATATTTGTACTTGTTTTCAAGATTAATAAATATGTGATGTCCTTATTCTTTCCAAATCATTGTTAAATGTGTGATTGAATATATGTTTATGATCAGATGTTTATGTTAATCAGAATAGTTTCTCATATTTTTTTGATTATCATTACTTTATATGTGGTAATATTGGTTTGAGGAAGGTATAATTCATTTTGCAGGTCTCTTGGAGCAAGAGGAGTAAGAGGAGCAAGAGGGGCAAGAAGAGGATTGAAGGGCTGCTTGGATCAACCTTGGTTCTCTAAGGTATGAACCATTCTAATCTATAAATATTGTTTATATTTGATTGCATAACCATTTGCATCCACCTTTCAACCCCAGTACATTGATGGCCTCTTAAACCCTAGCCATAGGAAAATTTCCTCTACAACAGAACTGGCGACTCCACTGGGGAGAGCCTTGTCTGTTTTGGGTTTCTCTGTATTTCTTTCAGCCTTTTGTAAAGTTTTAGGTCCTTCTTTCCACTTAGGAACACCTTCTCTGTCTTATAGTACATTTCCCCTGCCTTCCTAATGCAGTTTTTGACCTTTTTGGGGATTTTTTCCACCCATATGTGAGTTGCATACTGAACAGTTGCATGTCTAGTTTGTACATGCGACCTACTATACTGTAAACCCACATATGACATGTGACTTGTCAGTAGGGAAACTCATGTGTGCCCCTAAAACAATGTTTTTTCCTCATTTTTGTGGTTTTTTCTGTTGTTGTGGGCTATTTGGTAGGTCTTTTGTGGCTTTCAAGTTTCTATTTGAAAAAGAAAAAGAGAATAGTTTTTGCTTTTTGCATTTCATTTCTCTTTGCTTAGTCATTTTGTTTCAACTTTGAGTCAAAACACCACATACATTTCACGCCATTTGCCTCTAACTAAAAACAACCTATTAAAATGAACGATATATTTTAATAATTATTAGTAAGTTTTATTTTATAGGCTCCTACACCAATTAGCTTAGGCTAGACTTGTGGATTAGGGAGTTTCAACTCTCCACAAGTGTTTAATTTCAGACGTAGTTGGCCAATCAATAGGAAAATCATCTTCTATGTTGATTGTATATGGGAAGATCCTCTCAAACAGGAGTTAATCATGAGGTCGCGTGGAGGATTGGACTGAGGAGATAACCCTCCAATTCCTTGACAAAATGCAGCCCAAGGTTTTTGCTCATCTAGGGACTTCTGTCAATACCACCCTTTAGGCCCCGTGCGGTGCTGATGTTGACAGGGTTTCAGGATTTTATACCCTGCAAATGCATACGAACCAGGCTTGCGACTGTCCCTCCATACTGTCAGTATAGTTGCGGTATCCTTTAGTCTCTTTGACATCTGGAGTTCATACACATGTACATCAAAAGGCTATTTCTGGTTGACCTTGGATGGTCTTGGAAGGTAACCCCGGTAGAATGTGTGGAAGGGTGGTGGGTGATTCCTCCGCTTGTGCCTAAGAACCTCTACAAGGACACCAAGTAACTGTCTCTCAGCTTTCTTTTGGAAATCATATCTTATACATGTTTGTCTGTTTGGCTTTAGGAATTTTTAGTGAGTGTTGTGTGGTTTGTCTGTACTTAGTATGCCTTTAGGTGTGTTCTTTGTACTTTTGGTTGCCTATTTACCTCAGAATTTTTCTTATTGTTTGAAACTATGGCTAACACCCCTTTGAACACCAACCAAGAGATCCCCATGCCGGGAACTCCTTGTATTATTCCTCTCACAGGGAATGTTGTTGTTCCTTTGATGGCCACCTTGAATATGCCTAGATTCACCCTAGGGATATTGGTGTGGTTGTTTTCCACTCCAAATGTCTTCAATTCTCTTGATGCTTCTTAAGTAAGATCCTAAGATCTTTATATCAAGGGCATCAAAACACAGCTTCCCCTTCACCTATAGCTGCTTCTCCTCCTCCTTATACCTCATGCAGTGAAAGTACTGATACTAGTAATCGACAGTCTAAAAGGATTAAAAGAAGGAGGAATATGAAGAAGGCACATAAGCAAGAGGGCACCCGTTCAACCTATGTAGGTCAAGTTGAACCTCACCACCTAGCCTCTGTGGTTCATGCTAGGGGCACCCATCCAACCTATGTAGGTCATGTTGGATCTAATCACTCAACCTCTGCAAGTCAAGTTGATCTTCACCATCTAGCCTCTATTGATCATGCTAGTGGGATCCTTCCAACCTTTCCAAGTCATGTTGGATCCAGTCACTCAGCCTCTATAGTTCATTCTTAGGGCACCCGTTCAACCTCTGATGTTCAAGTTGAACCTCCCCATCCAACCTCTACAAGTCATGTTGGATCCACCCACCCAGCCTATGAAGTTCATGCTGGGGGCACACACTCAACTGCTGTAAATCATGTTGATCCTAACCATTCAACCTCTATTGTACATGTTGGTGGTGCCCTTCCAATCTCTGTAGGTCATGTTGGACCCAGTCTCTCAGCCTATGCAGGTCATGCTGGGGGCAGTCTCTCAACCTTTATGGTTCATGTTGAAGACAATCCATCTGCCACTGCTAAAAAGACTACCCATTCAAAACACAAGCCCAAGTTCCCTTGTAAGCTTTGTGATGAAGACCACCTTACTTATAAATGCCCTTTGTTTTCATGCTTACCTTCTCAGGACTTGGTCCCAGCAGTTTACTAGGTGAGTCATCCTATACAGATTGTGGAACCTACTCTCCACTTAGTCAATCCATTTGAAAGTTTAAACATGTGTCCTATCTCGGATGATCTCCTTCCTTCGGATAAAGTCTTCCTAGAGTCTTTGATACAATCTGACCTTCTTTTGGATGTCGGTTGAGTTCTAACTAATTCTAACCTTGATTTGCTTAGTAATCTTGATCTTCCCATGGATCGGTCTTCTTATGTTGATCTTGTTGAGTCTTTTGACTCTTCATTTGAACAGCAAGTCAATGATCCTAATGAGTTTGATTTTTCTTATGAATTTTTCAACTCCTATGATATTGAGTTTATTCCTGCAGACTCTATCTCCCTTGTTGACTTTTTCTCTCCTTCTGAGGTTTATCTTACTAATTATAAACCCTCAGGCATTGGCACTATAGAGTCCTATTCCGTTGATTCTTCCTTGTCTTCACCTTTTGTAGAAGATAGCAAAGCCACATGTGTTTCTACCAAAGTGACCTGCATCGGATCTTTTCTTCTGAATGTGATTCTGATGTTGTTGTTTCTTGGAGACGGGATTTTTAGTTGGATTCACAATTGTTTACTGACCTCATCTTGTTGTTCAAGCTATAACTGCATTTGCATATACCCTACTCGTGCTTATGAGCTTGATGTCGGCTTCCATGCTTTTAGCTCGTTGTATAAGCCCTCATCTTTGCTCTCATCATCGCTCAACCTTGTATCAGTTTTCCTTTGCAACTTGACACCTACCTTGAGGAGGCGTTCCCCGAGTGTCTTTATCTTGCTCATGTTCCTTGCATTATGCATAGGTTTTTTCCTTGCACTTGGAACTAGTTTCTCCTACCTATGACACTCGTCTCCTCTCATTTAGAGCATTATTTCTGCTCTCCTTCAAGCTTGTTAAAAACAGCAAGGAGGTCGTGAGTTGCCTTTTCCAAACTCATTAAAACTTCATGGGAAAGATATGGAGTTTCTTTAGGCCCAGGTCTAACTCTTCAAAATAGAATTGACTGTCGAGTAAACTTTTTCGTTCAAGATTGTTAAGAATATGTGAATGGGCATCCACATTGGTGGCAGTTTATTGCTTTTTCAGACCATGTGGAATAATATGAAAAAGGAACACTCTCTTTTCTTCAGAATTGAGAAGAGTATTCTCAGGAATAGGTTTATCACTTTTCTAGACCCGAGGGACTAAATTTACGGAAAAGGAACTCCCGGTATGAGCTTAGTTTTCTCTTTTTCGTGCTCTGGACCTAAACATGAAAAATATTCTCAACGTACTTTGTGTCTTTTTCATGCTCGCTAAAACCTAAAGAATAAAGCATTGATTTTACTGTTGTAAGCCCCATTTCTCATAATCAAATGGATCTTTCCAACTGATCTTTCCTTCCTTCACACTCATAAAACTCAGGCTATATGTTGATTTTGAAGGAGCGTTGGGTAGGTGGTAATTTAACCTTTTTCGGACCTCCCCGACTAAGTACAAAAAAGGTGCTCCTTACATCTTTGAAAGCTAAGAGAGTTATTATGTGGTTTGTTTTATACTTTTCCGGCCTCAGGAGACTAAATTGGATGAAAAAGTTTACCCTGGAGTCTTCTTTGGAGTTTTCAGACTCTCAAAACTATGAAAACACTATCGAGCATCCACTAATTCAGTCTTATAAAATCCATGAATCAGTGCTTTATCAAACATTCTTATGTCTCTTCTTTGAGCTTGCCAAAAATGAAGAAGGTCCCAAGTTCGCTTTCTTCGACTCGTTAAACCTTTATAAGAAAGAGGGGAAGGGAAGTTCATTCACATGTATTTTACATCATGGCAACAAGTCTTGTTTCCTTGAACAAAGCTCCAGTTTTGAGTCTATCAATAGTTGGGTCCTATTATTTTGACCTTATTCCAATTCAGAGTTTCTTACTCCTCCGGATGGTTTCTTTTCCAATTATATGGGGAATCTACCAATGTCTCCTACATTGCAGATTTTTGTTGTTGGTCCTTTTGTGTCAAAAGAAACCTAAGTCACTTTTGTGTCATGCTCACTATTCAAGGATTAAACATTTTTCATCCATTGTGCAGTTTCCTTAACCTTTTGTGTCGGCCATTCCCTAGTTTCAATTCATTACATCATGTCTTCGGCGGTCCTTGTCATGAAATTCAATACCATTTCCAGCTCCAATTTGTCTTTGACTTACCTTGTGTTGTATGATGAAGGATGCCTTAATTCCTTCCTTCCAATGGATCTCTTCCTATCAACTGCAACACATCTTGCTCTGGGAATGATATTTAGATTTTTATGACAGTACCTTGGGGATTGCAGTCATCAGTGGAAATTTCCCTCCCTATTGGATAGTGGGAATACCTTAATTTCTCCTACTCAATGAANCGACTTCAAGTCCTTGTATTCACACTTGTTAGAATGTACTAGGTACCTTGGGGACCATTTTCATTAATGGTGGTTTCCCTCGCGTTTGTTAACGGTTCTTATCACTAACCGGTAATAAAGCGGTTTGGATTGAAGACCTTGGGCTGACAGTAGCATTGTCATCTTTTTCTATTCCCCAAGCTGTGCAAGACCTTGTTACATTTTATATGACATTTTGCTGAAACATAGATCCACCTTGTATTCTTGTGGCTATGATCGATTGTTGAGCATGGATCCACCTTGTTCATTTGTGGCCATGACTCCTTTGGATTTGATATGGCGCCTTTTTGCATATTGAGTGGCCATGATAGTTTCATGAGTTATACATATGTTGGATCCACCTGTATCTTTATGGCAATGATTTGTATATGGACTTATATGTCCCAGAGATCAGTTTTGTCTGACATTTATCTCTCTTTCAGATACCTTTGTTTGAGCCTTTCGATCTTGGATTCTCTGCTCTCTCCATACTCAATTGTTTCCTTTATAATTTATTTCATCTATTGTCTTCTCCTCTAACCTCATACATTACAGGGCATCTGTTATAGCTCAAAATGACACATCTCTTCCTATGACCACTTTCCCATGATTTTGTCGCATGTCGACACTTCATGAAAGTCACTAAAACTTACTGAAAAAAACACCTATATTGAAGGACCCATATCTGTAGTTTTGTAACTTTTTTTGACCTCTTCTATACACCATTGGAAAGGTATTTGAGTCAAATAAAACTTTCCAGAAGACACCAGAGTCTGAAAATTCCTAGAAGTACCCTAAAAATGATATTTTTGATGTAAACTCGAGTTGCCTTAAGGAAACCCACGTGTTGCACGTGAATTGATATATTTAATACTCGTGTGTGCCTTAAATACACGACTATTTACATTGCAACCCACATGTACCTCCTCCACACGCGATTGTTGTTTCTGCAACCCGTGTGTTTGTCCTGTAGATGTCAAAAAAAGATGTTTTTCAAAATTTGGCTAGTTTGGGTGGTTATGCAACTGACTCCTTCAGTTGTAACTAATTTGTCTTCGATCCTATCTCTTCAGAAGCATATAAATAGAGGTAGGGAATTACATGAGAGGATACTTGCATCTTTGCATTGTTATGCTGGAGGAATTGGGACTCTCTTTTCCCACACCTTTTTCCTACAAGATTTTTCCTTGTGTTGCAGAGCTTGGAAGCTGAGTTCCCCTGAGAAGAGAAGCAGCAGAACCAGATCAAGGTTTCGTGAGGTGCCCAGCTTGAAGAGAAGGTATATTTGTACTTTTTTTCAAGATTAATAAAGATGTGATGTCCTTCTTCTTCTGAGATCATTGTTCAATGTGTGATTGAATCTATGTTTATGATCAGATGTTTATGTTAATCAGAATAGTTTCTCATATTGTTTTGATTATCATTACTTTATGTGTGGTCATATTGGTTTGAGGAATGTATAATTAATTTTGTAGGTCTCTTGGAGCAAGAGGAGCAAGAGGAGTAAGAAGAGGATTGAAGGGATGCTTGGATCAACCTTCGTTTGCTAAGGTATGAACCATTCTAATCTCTGAATCTTGTTTATATTTCCTTGCAGAATTATTTGCATCCACCTTTCAACCCCAGTATGTTGATGGCCTCTTAAACCCTAGCCATAGGAAACTTTCCTCTACAACACAGAGTCCTACTCTTCTGTTGATATTTAAATAATTCAACAGCTAGCTAACGGTTGTAGGTTATCGGATTGAGTCTCTTCGTCTGTTTGTACTGCTTCCTCCACTTGATGTTGTGTCGGTGGTACTATAGCAACTTGTAGAGTGTTAACTTCTTCTATCGGAGTGTCCTCTAGGGTGAAAGTAATAATATGAATATGTACTTCATAGTCCTCTTCTTTTCGTTGGTCATTCAAATTCTCGACGATCGGCTGATCAATCTTCTTTGCAATTGGTGGTATGTCTAACTTGGTGTTAGACTGTCAAGTTAGTTCTGCAAATATGTCTTTGAATTATGGGTAAAATTAGAGGGGTTCACCTTTTCCTCCAACCCCCTGTAGGTACCATACTGAAGTGTGATATAATTCTAATTGAATATGTGCAATTGGCAGCAAACATCTTCAGATATTCTATGGTATGCTCCATCTGATTGTTTTTATTTTTAAATTTTGGAACCAAGTATCAGACCAGACCTTGGCTTGCTGATTCCTGATGATTCCTAGCCATTGAAAAAGGTTTGAAATTCCACATATTGATTCTATTTGATTCATCGAATTCCAGATCTCCGACAGGTCGAAGATGGAACATTTCAATCCATATGATTAGGGAAGGAAATTTTATTGGCGCACCCTCTTCTTGAAATTTTGTGCAGGTATTTTTAATAATTTTTGCTAGGTTGTGTACGCAGTGGTAAATGTTTCCTCTTTATGCTACATTTACGATGGATTCCAACATGTCCAGCTTTAAGTCGGACACGTGCCCTATGGTTGTTAGGCATGCAAAGACAATTTTTGCCACTATTTTGGGTGTGGTGAATTAAATTTGGCTGATTACTAGTCCTCTTGAGTTCTTCCCTACTAGTGTTCTTATTAGCTTATTGACTAAACCTAGATTTGATTTTACAGGGACTGGCTCACCTTTGCTTGATAGCTCGATAAGCCTGTAAATTATGTTGCATGATATCTCGACAGGTCTGTCAAAGTAAAATTTTCCATTGTGGTATCGGCTAACAATGAACTATGCGATGATTTCCTTTGTGCCTGCAAAATTTGCTATGATAGGTGCATTTACGTACATGAGGATTGTGCTTACACTAACCTTTTGGGCCTCCTCCGTCATTTTTTCATCTTTGTATGACCATTTCTTAACTTCCTTCCACAATCTTTCCTAAGATGTTTCTATAACTTTTTCTTTGCGAATCTTATCTAGTCGTTGTACCAGTGGAGTTGTGGTTGCTTCTAACTCTTTCATTTTGTTCATTATAGATCTTGTATTTTTATTTTTGAGTGTCATTGCATCAATTGAATGCTCTGGATCACAAACAAGTATCTTGGTATCATGAGTTTGAAGCTCTGATTTTCTAGCTCTTCATGAAATGATGTTTGGTATTCCTCTGGTGTGGTATTTATAGCGAAAATATGTGGAGCGGATGGCGATCTGGTAAATGAACGTATTAATGGTGAATTTGACTGTGAATGACGATTTGTCAAGTATTCTTTTCATGCGTGCTGGTTTTGGAGCTCCTTCTGTTGAAGATCATGATGACTTGATTGGACCGTTGAGTATTCTTTATGTCGATGTGCCTGATGATTGTGGAAATGTCGGTGGAATGGGCGGTATTCATCGTGTCGATGATTGTAATGTCAGTGGTTATTTCTTCCAAACGGTTGTCTGCTACTTTCTTCCTAAGAATTTATCCAAGGCCCTGTCATTTTGTTTTGTTGTATTGTTTTCTTTTGTTGATATTTTTAGGTTTTTATAATTTATAATTTTCTTTTTTCAATTTTTGTTTATCAGTTGTATAACCGGTTTTTTTTTCCAATTTTCGTAGCGTTTTAGATAGGAACCATTAACAAGTTTATGAAATACACTTCCTTGTAATGTTTTCAATTGGACTGATCCATTAGCATTGATTTCTTCAACAATATATGGTCCCATCCATTCTGTGTGTAGTTTTTCGATTTTCCTTTTACTCAACTATTATACAATAACGCAAGGTCTCTTACCGACAAGTTTTTTGTTTTTAATATTTTGATCATGCTAAGATTTTTGTTGGTGTATTTGAATATCTTGGTGTTGTATTGTGATCAGTCGATGTTCCTCTAGTTTATCCAATTACATTAGTTATTCTTTCTTAGCTTCTTGGACATCGATGTGCAATATATCGGCAATTAATGGTGTTTGTGGTGGAAAGTCCAAGGGGTTGACTGCTTCTTGTCCATAAATAAGTTGGAATGGTGTCTTATATGTCGATCGTTTGTACGCTATTGTGTATGCCCATAGGACGACAGGAATTTTCTCGTCCTAGTCATATTTTTCGGTATTGCATATTTTGGTTAAGCCTCTGGTCAAGGTTTTGTTAAGCGCTTCAATTGCACCTTTGGATTGAGGATGATATATTGTGCTCCTTCTATGTTCGATTTTGAACTGTTCTATCAAAGATGCAATTGTTTTGTTTATAAAGTGTGACCCTTGATCGCTCATCAAGGTCAATGGACACCCAAATATGGTAATAATATTTTCATATATAAATTTTGTGGCTACTTCACTAGAGCAAGTTTCGACAGGTTCTGCTTCTGCCCACCTAGTAACGTATTCGACTGTTGTAATAATATAGCATGCTCCTATCCTTCTAACAGGTATTGGAAATGGTCCTATAAATTTGGACACCCAAATTTCAAATGTTAAACTCTGGTTTACTAATATTAAAGGAATCTCGGTACTTGGTAGAGGCCGAACTAATCATTGGAAACTGTCACATTTACTAACAAATCTTCGATAATCATGGTATAATGTCAGCCACCATAATCTCGACTGTTGGATTTTCTTAGCAGTCGTGTCAGACTAAAAATGTCCTCCAACTAGGCCATAATGTGCTTCATGCATTATACTTTCTCTTTCATGATATAGAACGCATCGACGGAGTACCTCGTCTAAGCCGAGTTTATAGAGGAACCCGTTTATTATGCTATAAGGTGCAACTTTCATTGCTAATTTTTTCTTCTTTTTATCACTCATTCCTTTTGGTGCTTGTTCGTTTTCTAGGAATTGGGCTATTTCTTCTAGTTCAGAAGCTACAACTTCTATTCTAAACAGATGTGCATCTGGTAGGTCATCTTCGACTCCAGTTGGTTCTTCCCCTATGTCGATTCTCGACAAGTGGTCAGGTCCGACATTTTCTTTCCCAGGTTGAACTATTTCCTCAAACTAAAACTCTTGAAATAACAGTAACCAGCGACAAATTCTACCATGATGTAAAGGTTTATTAACTAAGTATTTTAATGCTTGGCGATCAATGTAAAATACAAAGGGGTTATCTAACAAGTAATGTCTATACTTTTGAAGTGCGAAGACCATTCCTAGAGATTCCCTTTCTGTCATTGAGTAATTATGTTCAGTCTTATTCAGTTTCTGCTATTGTATACAATCATATAATCCATTCCATCATCTCCTGGTTGTGTCAATATCGCACTAATTTCTATATCGGATGCATCGATATGTACATGGAATTTTACTGACCAGTTTGGAAATCATAAAATAGGTGCCTCGACTATTTTTTTCTTTAAAATGTCAAATGATGCATCACATTATTCAGTCCATTCATATTCCTGATTTTCTTTTAGTAACTCTTCTAAGGGATAAGTCATGTTTGAATAATGACGAATAAATTTCATGTAGTACCATGTATGCCCCAATAAAATTCTGACGTGTTTCGGGTTAACTAGTGGTTTCAAGTCGAGAATGATTTTTATTTTTGCGAATTCAACCTTGATACCTTCTTTAGATACAATGTGTCCTAGTAGAATTCCTATAGGAATTACAAAAATACATTTCTTTATATTAAGTGATAACTAAATTTGTCGGCATCTTTCTAACATTAACCTTATCCATTTGCAGTGATCTTTTAACATAGAGTAAATTGTCTAGTCGTCGAAATACATAGCCATTGTTTTGTAGATATATTCTTGGAATTATTTAACCACTGTTCTTGAAAATACAGTTGGTTCTTTTTTCATACCAAACAGCATGACTTTGTATGCGAATGATCTGAATTCGCACACAAACATTGTTGTTTTTTTGTCATCCTTGGCAATCGGTACTAGACTATAACCTAATAAACTGTCTATGAATGAGTAACATTCATGACCTACAAATTCATTGAGAATCTCATTTGCAAAAGGAGTCAAAAATGGGTCGGCAAGAGTGACTTTGTTGAGTTCACTGAAATCTACAAAAATTCTTAGTCATGTCGGGTCATGCTTCTTTGGTTGCACAACCATTGGAATTGCCCATTCTGACTAGTCAATAGGGTATATAATTCCAGTCTCTAACATATTTTCAATTTATTTCTTCACTATTTATTTATATTTATGAGCAAGTTTGTATGGTCGTTTCTTTATTGATCTTGCATCGGTTTTTATGTCGATCATCATTTCTCCCATTTCTTGAACTAATCCTTTAAGATCCTTATAATCACAAGCGAAGGCATCTTGAAATATTTGACGTCTGCTCCTCATTCCAGTAATCTCCTATTTTTGCAAGTTTAGGTCTATCATCGTTATAGATGTCGAATTCTTTTATTTTAATTTTTGCGTCCAACCATTCGGGCACCTTTCTTTTGTTAATTTATCGACTTCCTTCTTTAAATTGTGAAAATGATGTCAAGAAGACTTCTGTTGTCATCCGTTCAAGTTCTTCTTTTTTTATTGATTCAACGTTTAGTATTGTTTTAACTAGTCTCGTTGTTTTAGGATGGTTAGTTTTACATTTTAATCTTTTCCCCCTTGTATGCTCAGTTTCTAGTCGAATAATTGTCAATTGTGGTACTTTGTTTGACCGAATATGATGACATGAGACTTTCAATCGGTTGTGAATTCCTGTTGAACTGTTATTAATAGTCGATTTTAGAAATTTTTTTTTTCTTTGTAACTTCGACTAGTTGGTCATATTTAGGTATAAAATTGAAGTCCTTGATGAAATTTTCTTTAAGTTCATTCCATAAGAACATTTCACCTCGTGCTTCCTCCATTTTGTACCACTTTTTTGGTAGGTCATCTACTATTGATGGGAATAGGTGCGGCCATAGTCGTTCATCTTTTTCTCCAACTCTTTTCCACTCTTTTCCACATGTACTGATGTATTTTTCAGAATCCTGGCCTTGTGTAAAGACTAGTATTTGTGCTTGATTTGTTAGCTTCTTTCCTCCAAATATTTTGAAAAAATACGTTGAAGCTGTCGACCATGATTGTAGTCTCGACTAGTGAGTATCCCACCACCGAGTAGCTTGTCCCATAAATGTTTCGACTAGACTTTGAAGTCGATTGTGTTCACCTATATTTTTGGATACTTGTTCAATGTGAAGGACTGGCGATTCCAGCTCTTTATATCTTAGTGATGGTCTATTTTTGTTTTCGTTGGTGCTAGGGATGGATGTTCCCTAGATTTTCTTTTAAATATTTTTGGTATTATAGACAAAGAAAAAAAATGATGTGTTTGTTTTTTCAGAATGGCTTGAATGGTCCAACATTCCCTTGCTTGTAGTTCATAGTTTTCCATTTCCCAATCGTATAATTCCGCATCTGAGTTATAACCAACAGAGTCTAGGTTCCCTAAATGCAGCTCTATATATATGTTTGGTTCGGTGTAATCCTCATTATTTTTTATTTTGTATAGTTGTCAGACATCAACTTCTTCGTCTATAGGATCTGTCCATTGTTGAACTTGTGATGGATGAATAGAAACAATTACTTTCTATCCATTTCCCTTAAGTTTTATTCTTTCTTTATCTAATGAAATGGATGCTTTCATCTTTCATCCCCATGGTCGGCCTACTAGTGCTGGGAAGGAACTGGATCCTTCCTTAGGGTTAATAATTTTGAAGTCAACTTTTGTGGTGATGCCCTTTATAGTTGTCTCGGCATTCCTCTAGACACCAATAGGTTCAATTAGTCCTTGATCGGCTAACTTCAAATATATGCCAGATTCTCTAAGTCGAGGTTTCCTTAATTTTTCCCATGTATCCCTTGTCATGATGTTTACTTGTGATCCGAAGTCGAGAACGACTTGCCGAACATGGTAACCTTCAATTTTCAGGTCGACAAGAGGGTCAGCATCACTTTTATCTTTTTTTTTAAGGATGCATATGCTTTTAGCTTTTTTATCGATACCATATTTACTCTTAAGATTGTACAATAAATTGATTAATTTTGCCACAGAATTATCATTGTGTATTAAATTAATTAATTCTTGGGACATCTTCTGTCGAATATCATCATTCACTTCTTGTGCAGCTAATTCTTGAAATATGTTTGCTGCATCATTACATAATTTTTTTGTACGATAGGGTTAGGATAATCATCTTTATTATTTATTTAGCTTATTTTGGGATTGTCCATGCCTAATTTTGAGCCTTGACGAGTAACAATTTGTAAGTTTTTAGCTCTGACAACATCACATTTTTGTACATTGGACAAGACATTAACGTTTTTTCTTATTATTGATTTTTTCGAGCATGGTGTCGAAATCCTCTAAAGAGTGATCACCTACACCACAAATGATAATGAATTTAAGGTCAGTTTGATCCTTGTATGGACACTCAACATGTCGATGCCCTTCGTTTAAGCATGTATAACACTAGATCGATTGACATGGTATATTTTCCCGATTCCCAAAGAATCGGCCTCGACCTGAGAAACCTCCATGATGATTGTTATCATACCGGTGCTAGTACCTTTGGTCATTATATCTTTGGTTGTTCTAGTCATTCTGGTCGTTATTGTCCCTTGGATTATTGTCGTTATTATTCTGTGCAACAACGTTTGTCCGGTAAACTGCATGATAGTTATGTCTATTCTTTAAATTTAGGTGGCATTCATTTGTTGCATGTATTTTGACCTCGCATCGTGCGCACTAGTGATATTTTTCATTCTTCATATTGTATGGACAATATTTTCTCACGTGTAGGCCATGCTCCTAGAAAATGTCGCAAAAGCATTTTGACTAAATGAGCTGTACATCCTGTCGGCAATCTTCTTGTCAGCAATTATCTTTTGTGTGTCCGGACATTGAGAATTTCATACACCATACTTCATGGCCCTTGAGGTTTAAGTCTCGTATTGATTTCTGCATTATCTCCAGTTGTTCTTCAATATGACTATCAACATGGTTTAGTGGATAGTCCTCGTCCAGGGATGATTTTAAGGAACCATGCTTATTTAAAAGTGTATAAATGTTGGTGAATCTTACCAATTATTAAAACGCCAACTATAAAATGTTTGGCGATATTTTTCAAAAAATATTTTAATTTCCAAGGATTTTATATCATTTATATAACAATTTGGTGATTTTTAGGGTGAAAAAAGTTTACCCCATCAAAATTGGGCGAAATGGGGCTTCAAAAAATGCAAAATGGCAAATCTTTTTTTGGAGAAAAACCCCTAAAAATATCCCATGGGCTAAATTTCGCCCCTAAAATTATCCCTATCCTCGTCCATTTGTACTTGTAGCGAATTTTTTAATTCATCTTCATACATATTAAAGTTGTCCAATCTGATACGCATCCATATATTTTGTAACAAACCTGCAACAAACCATTGGATTAACAATTTCTCATCTATATTATAGTCCAACTGGCTGAGTAGGTATTTAAATCATTTATCATACTCCCGAACAGTTTCTGTCGGTTTCTGGACTGTAGTCTTTTGTTTCTTTGCTGACAAATGCTTTGCATCTGGAGTCTTGAAGAATGACATGAACTACTATTAACTTTTTGCCTTAGTATCATTCGACGTATTTTCTATATATGTCATATACCATGTGAATGCTCGCTTTCGCAGAGCACCAACAAACTGAGCCATTTGTCGATCTTCATTCGTAACATTGTTTTCTTCCCATGTCAACTTGCAGAAAAACTATTGTCGTCTAGGATCTTCATCTCCCTCATAGAGTGGGATGTGCGCAGACATGTACACCATATCATCGGCATCTATGTCTATTCCTAGCGGTGGAGGGGGTGGTGGTGGTGGTGGTGGGTTACTTCCTGTGACTTTGTTTTCTTCACAACTAGTCTCGACAGAACTTTGGTTTTCGTCAGAATTTTTATCTGTAGTAATTGGTATGCTTTCGTCAAGAATTCAATTTATGTCAACTCCCTCTTATGTTACCTACGTAGGTTGCTAAGACTAGGGTGTCCTCTTTTGTGGATCTGACTGGTCTAGTGTGTTACCTGAAGTTGTGATTGGATAGGGGGGTGCTCCTTCATGTTCCGAGTAGAGTAGGTGAATACTGCGGTTAGATGAAAAGGGTTGAAAGGTAACCCAATTACCTTCCTACGGTCGATGAATTACCAGATGGTCAACATCATTTCCTTCTGCATCTAGTCGACTCCATACACCTAACTCGCCAACTCATAGTCCCAAATATTCCTGAACAATGTCCTGCACTCGGGAACTCAAGTTAGAATTTAACAGAGAATGAGGTGTGATGTTTTGGGGTATATCAACTTGGAGAGCTTCACCACGCTCTATCCAAAAATATTCTTCCATCGGTGACACTTCTTCATCAACACCTTCTTCCTATCGGTCATGACCCGACTCTGGCGGATTCTCTTCTTGTTCTATCACTCTGGTCGTCATTCTCCTCTAGAGCACAACAGCCTGCTCTCTAGTCTCTTCCCTTATCATTCGCCTCTTCTCTTGTTCTAGCTTTTATATATCTAAATTGATTTTGTGAGTAACTGTTCGGATGATCTCCTTTTTGGCCTGACTTTTCATCGCTGGCGGTGGTGTTTTCACAAGTCGACTAGAATTTCCCTACTCTAATCCAGGACATGAATGAATACGCCCTATAGCTGACCTGAACACTTTAGTAAGCTCGGGTGAAGCTGTCTATTTTCTTAGAAAGTATTCCCACTCTCTTTCTGCGAAAAATTTTCCCACTCCTTTTGTTTTTATGCCCAGTTTGCATTTGATAGTGGTTCTATCAATAATGGTTGAGGTTCAAAAATATGGCCCACACCCTTGTCGATCAAGAATTTGAACAAAAGTGTTGACACCAAGCACAAGAACTGTTCAGTTAGGTCGTTGTAGAATCTCTCATTGATACTATCTATAGAGACTCTTTTGTCGACTGCTCTTTCCTCGCAAAACTTATCGACGATTCTTTCGAACCACTCTGAAAAATTTGTATGGCCTCCTCTTGTTAATTTCTAGAGTAACTCTTGGTCTTTAGTTTATGCCGACTAATTCATCCAGTAGCTTCTTTAAAGATCGAGGAACAGACTCGACAAACTTCTCATGTGTTTCAAAGAATAACTTCTCCTTTTCTTACGCAATAGTTAGTATGTTCATTCTAGTGTAATTCTGCAAATAATTCTCAATCTTAAGTTCCCACCAGTTCTTGAACTCATGTTCTGAGATCATCTAGTCATGGTCATTTCATCTGTATATGTATCACCAGCAACGGAACCAATGTTGTAATCAATAAGATTGTAAGGTTACCAATGATACACATAAAGAATCATATAACAATAAAACAACAAGAGACAAGAATGGTAGACAAAATAACATATTATATTACTCAAGTACACATGTGGGTTCATACAATAAACCAAACCAAGTATCTATCTAGATCAACAGCCTATATATACATTTACAAAACAGTTATAGTAACTACCTGTCGGTTCAACCAACCAACACGACCTAATGAGGTTGACCTAATCTACAATTAGTCGACTAATGAGTCTAGTCGGCTAAGTCGACTAGCTCCTCCAACAGTTATATCCCGAAAAACCGTCAATGAAAGAAAATACCTCACTACCCACACAAGAATTAATAATCTACTCAGTTACTACCTAAATGCAATCTGAGCAAGGATGAAATATCAGTGCTTTCGGCTTTAAGGAAGAATAAAGAGATCAGAGTAATGAAGGCAGATAAGGGTAATGCCATAGTCATTCTGGATGAAGAAGACTACCACAAGAAAATGACTGAACATCTAGCATGCGGGAGCTACAAAACCATCAATAAGGACCCAGGTAACAGAATTACTAAAGAAGGTACAAAAGCAATTAGCAATTCCTCCTTAGATGACTTGCTTAAGAAGAAGCTGACACCACATAATGCAATCATGCCCCATATTTATGGTCTGCTGAAAATACATAAGATAGGGTTTCCTCTTAGACCCATCGTAAATACCATAGGTTCACCAACCTATCTCCTTGCTAAATTCCTTGGTAAGAATCTTCTTCCATTTGTTGGAAACACCTCGTCCTTTGTAAAGAACTCTTCCTCTTTCGTAGATTGGGTCAAAAATCAAGAGTTAAGAGAGGAAGACATTCTGGTTAGCTTCGACATTGTTTCATTATACACTAAGATTCTGGTGGATGATGCCATTGAAATCATTAAAAACCTTATTGACAACCAAACTGCTGACTTGGTCAGGGTTTGTCTTAAGTCAACATACTTCTCATACAAATGAGATATCTACAAACAAATTCATGGAGTTGCAATGGGCTCCCCATTGTCCCCGGCGATTGCTAACATTTATATGGAATATTTTGAAGATAAAGCCCTAAGTTCCTTTCCCCTCACCCCAGAAGAATGGAAGAGATACATCGATGACATATTTGCGAAATGGTGACATGGGAGGGTTTTGCTTGAGGATTTCTTGGCACGTCTGAATAGTCTCTCAAAGCACATCAAATTTACAATGGAAATGGAGGAAGAGGGGAAGCTTGCTTTTCTGGATGTATTACTCACAAAGAAGGTAGATGGGAGTCTTGGGTATCAAGTGTATAGAAAGAAGACCCACAATGATAGATGCCTCCATGCAGACTCTCACCACCACCCAGCTCAGAAATCTGGTGTAATCCATACTCTTTCCTGCAGAGCTAAAAGAATCTCAGACACAGATCACCTAGAGCAAGAATTTGAGCACCTTGAAAGAGTCTTCATGAAGAATGGATACCAGAAAAGACTCATTAAGAGCACAGTCATGAAATCTCAGGCCACACATCAAAGAAAGGGATTTAATATCCCGAAGGTCACTCTCCCATATATTAAGGGGACAACGGACCGAATCGCCAAAATATTAAGAAGGAAGAACATTACTGTCGCATTCGCTCCTCCAAACACCATCCAGGGGTTCGTGGATACAACAAAAGATAAGATTGATCCGAGACAAATGAAAGGGGTGTATGAGATACCTTGCTCTTAAAGAATGGTCTACATCGGGGAAACCGGTCACTCATTACAGGTTCAACTAAAGGAACATAGTGCAGACATAATTCACGATCGTAGAGATAAATCTGATTTGGCAGAGCACTCGCACACCACTACTCATCAAATATGCATGGAAAAATCTTCCTTAATAACCAGAGAAGAACAATGTAATAGAAGGAGAATGAGGGAGGCTTTGGAAATTGAGAAGAGAAATAACATGCTAAACAGGGATGAGGGATTGAAGCTCAGTGACACGTGGAAGCCAGTTATTAACCTAATTAAAAAACATTGAAATGGAGATGTCGGCTTAATATAGTTGACCTAATGAGGGAATTCAGGTATTTATATTATTTTGGTGTTTATTCTCACTCATCCCAATCACATGATTGAGTGATCCCCTGATGATGGACTCAATTTTATTGAGTCTGAAACGTTGGCTGGAATAATTTTTACGCAGGTTTCCTTATTTTTTTAAATCAATAATCTAGTCGATGAATAGCGTGGTGTAGTTATCCTTGGAACATGCCTTGTTTAAATCACAAAATTCAGTGCAAACATGTATATTCCCTTGTTTTTTATCCACTAGAACATGATTGGATACCCATTCCGTTAGAGCAATTGGGTAAATAAACCCAACTTTCAGTAGTTTTTCCACTTCAGCCCTGACGGTTGCTGATTTTTATGGATTTAATGGTCTAATATTCTTTCGAAAAAGTTTTGTGTCAGGGTAGATATGGATCTCATGTTCAACTATAGATGGATCAATGCCTGGAATCTCCTCATATGACCAGGCAAAGACATCGCAAAATTCCTTAAATAAGGAAGTGTAAATGGCAATCTCTTCTGGATAATAGTTTGTGCCAATATGAACATTTTCCATGACATTAGGATTTGCATAAATGATGATCAAAATGGTATTAGAGATATTTTCCATATTCCCCTTGGAAAATACTCCCTCCTTAGGTAAAGGATTAATCGGCATCTCAGCACCTTCTATCAATCTCACATGGAACTTTGAATTCTCAATTTTGCTTAACTCTGGAAGGAAGAAAAACTTATGGTGAAGGTATTCACAAATATTTTCTTGTCCAATCATAGCTTCCAGAATGGCTTCATCCGAAGGAAAAACCATATCCAAGAAATCATAGGAATATGTAGATTTCTCTGCTCAGGCGGGCAGATAAGATTCATCTGATTCCTCTAAGACTGAAGAAGCAGTCGTGATGGAATTCGAAGTGGCATTAGATATAGCTGTATAAGATACTTCTAATGCTGATAAGGGAACTTGAGGCTCTTCTCGCGAAGGGAGGAACCAGGGGTCAGTTTTATCTACAACCATCATGACATACTTCCCTACACTCGTTGAACCTAAGTAGTTAATAGGGGATGGTATATCGAATGTGCCCATCAGTGATGTATACATTCCAACCCCAAAGCTCTCATTCACTAGTTTTGACTGATCAATCAATGGTACATTAGACTCGTTAGTTTCCAAACGGCCTTTCCGAGTAAAACTGAGTTGGTCAACTGTAACTAGCTTCCCTTCGTGTAGAGACACTACTACTCTGAAAATGGATAAGGGAACAACACACATGGTGTAAGTCCAACTTCTCCCCAATAGTAAATTATAGTCCAATGGAGCATCGATCACTTCCACTTCAACAGACACTACTTTCCCTTCGAACTTTATTTTGAAAGCTGGTATATTACCATGCGAACGAAAAGACCTTATGTTGAAAGCAGTAAGTAAGGTGTTTGCTGGGACCGACTCTCGGGATCCCAAATATTTCCAACAAGATATCGACATGATGCACGTGGAGTCACCTTCATCAACCATTATTAATCCAATGGTTTTTCATCCTTGGACCACATCAATTGACAAGGCCACATGGTATGGAAGGTGTATTTTAACATCAGAAAGATCAAATTTTGCTAGCAGGATCGCTGAGTCCATACTACCTATGGCTTCCAAGAGTGCATCCCTTTGAGAAATACAACTTTGTAGCACCTACAATATCGACGTAACACAAGGTGTTTGAGTTAAATCTTCTACTACATAGTAGTTAGAAGCAACCCCAGCATTAGGGTTGTGAAATTTTTTCTTGAATACACCTTTCGGTATCTTGGGCATTGGTTCAGTCGGTTTCTCAATGGTGAGAGGAGATGAAGTTTCAGCAATAGACATATCTTTATCATGAGCCTCTGATTCATAATTTGTGTTTCTTGTTTGAAGGAAAGTACTGGATCGAACTATGTTGATATAATTGTGATTAGTAGGAGCACTAGTTGTGCCCCTGACATCTTTTGAAGCAGAAGACACATTATGTCCTTAGGGAAAGGGATCCTTCAGGACAACCGGTTGTTGAGTTTTAAGCAGCTTTTGTGCTTGTTCCATTAAATTGCATTGATAAGTAATATGCAACTTACAAGGAGACTTAACCTTCTTCTTGTATTTCTTTCCCCCCTCATCATTGTTTGTGGGATTTTGTTTGTTTTGATTACCCTCACCCTTCTTCCCCTTCTTATTTTTCCCATCAGGCTGTTGATTTCCCTTTTCGGAAGACTACAGAATAGACATTATCACTTTGCACTTTGTGGGAGCAAAAATTCCTCCACTAAATGATAAAAATGGAGAGCTCCCAAAAGGGGAGGCTGAAACCTAACTAGAGGTCTGAAAACTGTAAACTATAAAGGTATTTGGGTTCCCAGGAGACATACCCACATATGTAGGCAATGGACCTACATAAGGTGTAGATGGAGGAATATGTCCTCCATTCCATGGAAAACCCTAGATGAACGAATTGGACCCACTTGGATCACTTTGAGCACTTTGCATAAATGAAGAAGAAGTAAAAGGTACACTGGGAATCCCAATGACCACCCCACTATATTAACCTATAACATTCAAAGGCGTTGAATTATTGACCACTCAAGCACTCGAAGAAAGAGGTGCAATAGCTGCACTAGGTCTTGGAGCACTTACCTAGGGAGGTGAGACTCCAGCAGCCAACATGGCTGAGGTAGGGGTAGACATACCCTCTCCTATACTAGACATATCTGGGCTCAAAGAAACACCAGAAACAGGTGAACTAAAATGAAGGAATTGGAGTATCACAGTATCGTTCAATTCAGTTAGAGGCGTATTATAATTCCTTGCAAACTTGACATTTTGCAAGTCTTCTATCTCTACAGATGGGTTTTCTTCCTAATTAAGTCTAAGTTTTGGTTCACTTGGAACTTCGTTAACATCGGTTGGTTCGAAAGAACTGTCTGTGTCAAGTCTTTGCCTTTGAGGTGGCGGTGGAGGCTCCACTGTAAAAGATGGAAGAAGGTTTTGCAACCTTCTAGACCTACGGAGAGGATGGTCCTCTACAGCTAAAAAACTAGCTCACACACCTAAGGGACAACTAAACACAAACAAACCAAATAGCACACACTAAAAATTTCCTAAGCAACACAGACACGCCACATAAAAAATACACCTTCCAAAGAAAATTATGGGATGATTAGGGCCCAGATCCAACCAGTGAAGATCGAAGGATGGTTACTTGGCATCTCATGAATAGTTTTTAGGTGCAAGTGTTGGAATCACCCAACCTCCCTCCCAAATTATCAACCGAGGTTACCTTCCAAGTTAGTCCTAGGAGCACTGGAAATAGCCTTCCAATGGCACATGTGTAAGATCCTAGCGTCTGGAGACTGAGGCTACCAAATCTACAACAAGAGTTCATTGGAATAATCGCTGGCCTAATCGATGTGCATGGGCATGATAGCTAAGACTGAAATCCCACCAATACCGGCACCTCACAGGGCCAAGAAGTGGTATTTATAGAACCCTCGTATGCACAACAATCTTGGTATACAATCAAAAAAGGAACTGGAGGGTTATCTCCACAACTGAGCTCTCACACGACCTCGTGCTTGACTCCTGTGTTAGAGGAGATTTCCGGATTATCCCTTGTAGAAGTGGAATTATCTAAAGATAGGCCACTATGTATGAAATCAAATATCTTTTGGACAGTTAAAATCTCCTAGTCCAAAAACCTAGCCTAAGCTAGTTAATGATCGAACCTATAAAAAGAAAAATTAGTAATTTTTTTAAAATTAAGCGTTATTTTTATGGATTTATTACTCATAGGTAGTGGAGTGGGATGAATGGTGTTTGGACTCAACATGTGAAAGCAAATGATGTATAAAATTTCAAAATAAATGCAACTAACAATGCTCTTTTTTTCCTTTTTATTTTAAATGAAACTAATGAAACTTATTTTTAAAATGATTTTGAAAAACACAAGACTTTGATCTTTTTTATTTTCCGAAAATAATGGAAAAACAACTAATGCAAAGCTAAATGAAATTGCCTTTTGTCTTTCTTTTTCAAAAAATGAAAAAATTTATGCAATTGAATGCACCTTAAAAAAGCTAAGCAATTTGATCATATATAAATGTAAATGATACTAGTCAGATCTTTACAGTAACAATCTTCAGCAAATCAAGCAAAGATGACTTAAACCCTAACTTGGACAGAACTATTGACCCGGTAAGACCAATAGATCAAAAATTGGTAAAAATGACTAACCTAGACCACTACAGCAACAATACAAGGAATATTAGTGCTCTGAAAGGACTAATAGGCACCAACATCCTATAAAGACACCAGCATTCAAACCAAACAACCAAGAAGGAAAGATACAACACATTCACAAAAAGAGGATTCAGACCTAACTTAGTAAAAAACACTTGATTACCAAGCAAAAGTGAAATGCACACACCAACACCAACAGTACCATGCTAAAGACAGAACCCTACAAACACTTGAGAAGTCAAAAAGCCAAAATCAATCAAAACCATAGCAATTTGACCTATACCTACAAGAAATCATGACTATCACTAAGACAACCCATGAATGGTTCGCGACTGTATATACAGTCAACTCGCGAATACGACAGGGCACTCACGACTATAACTATTGACAACCCGTGGTTACAGTCAATTTTTTTCAAAGGAAAAAGAAATGACTAAAGGATCATGAACCTTAAACACTGAAAACTAAAGATAAAAACCAATCAAAACACTTACAGCATCAATCATAGCAAACTGGAAAGGAAAACCTATGGAACAGACCCAAAATAGGTTAAACTCCCTAGTGGAGTCAACAGTTCTGTTGTTCAGGGAAAATCTACCTTGTGACCTACGGGTCTGGGGTCACCAACATACCAAAATTAAACTTGCATACATTCAACTATCTATAAATTTGATATAGAAATAGGGCAGAAAGTTAGTGTACCTTATTTATGAAGGTCGTTCCTAGCTTTCTCCTTCGATCCAAATGCTCCAACAGCTTCTAGGGATCTTCACACTTGTAAAAGAGACAGACACCTTCCTGCAAAATCTTAGATGTTATATAAGAGATTAATGAAATATTATGATATCAATGAGACAACAAGATAATTCATAAATCATAACATATAAGAACATTAGTGCACCAATTTGGAAGAAAAACTCTCTTTATTGATAAGTAGTGATGAAAGATACAACCAATATCTGATACAAGTCCTCCTCTGCTAGCCAAGGAACTGAGTCCTATTGCTCCAAATCTCCAACGGTATTCCACCAGCATAACCTTGCTCTCTTACGATATATCCTTAGCCTCAACCCTTCCCCTCTATTTATACTTGATGAAGATGAGGAGTTACAAAGGTAGAGATGGTTAGGGAAGTTGGGACTGTTATTAATAAGAGCCCAACTGTCTCTAACTAAACATGCTTTAATTTTTAGTTTTTTGGCTTAGGGTAATCACGGGTATGAATATAGGCAAGTCACGAGTGAATCACAACTTTTATGAAGGAAACCCGCGAATGTAAACTGTGATCATGTAATCGTGGGTTGTATATATGGCTACCCACGAATGGTTTGTGAGCTGCAATGTCAATAGTCATCATTACACCTTAAGCACTTTATAAAACATGAGCAAGACTAACATGATCAAGATGCATCAAGGCACATGTTCATCTATAGGTTTTGGGATACTTCAATCCATTGTGTCCTTTTGTGTACTGACACATTGAGTGTCAGTACTCATATGAAGAAGTGCCATTTCATAGGATAAAAAGATTCAATGTATTCAAGTGCAAATCATTTGTTCCTTTATCTTCCTTGTTTATGTGATATCCTTGTAATATTTGGCCCCAAAAATTGGATTATGAGAAAGTGGATTTCAAGTGTAGACCTTGTGCTAGGACTAGTCACTTGGTTATTTCTTCTCACAAGTGGACTTTTAAGGATTCCCACTCGAAGACTTTGATAAAAAAAAAGCGTGAAAAGGATCAATAGCCAATATGGTGGATAGAAATGGAGCTACATCATCTTTTCATTGAGAGTGAGAAGGTACAAGAATACCCCCGAATAAAAATATTGATAAAGTAAAACTAAATCATGACATTAATCATTCCCAATAGGTCAAGGTGGTTTAAACTCAAGTGACACATCCCAAATACCCCCTGGATATTTGTAGGATAGTAATCTTGAACATCCATTGTGAAGCACTTCAAGGGAGTTCAACTAACTACCCTTCTCTCTTTCTCAAAGGGATTAGGTGGGGAATTAGAATGAAGTAAGAAAGGAAAAAAAATAAATGAAACAACCCTTGCATTAATGCTTCTATTTCGGAACATGATCCCAATTGGAAATCAATGACTTTAATTCAAAATTCAAGGACATCCTTTACAAAGAGGGAAAACATTGAACATAGCTAAGAATATTTTCTCTCATGATGCGACTTATGGGAAATTCTAAGAAATGATATCATGCAAGAAATACTTTGGTTGGTCCAAGTATCATCTTGTGTATTTTTGGAGTGTCAATTTTGTACTCTAGATACCCAATATTCATGTTAGTTTACATATTCCTTATAAAGTGTTTGAATCATGTTGCAAGTGATTGTGTTTGAACTCTGAATCTCTAATACAACTTACAATTAGAAACATAAGAAGTTGCAAATATAAAATAAATCCACTCATGAAAAATAATTCAAAAAACAAAATCAAAGAAGGATTATGACATGGTATAGCATATCCATAGTTTGAGAACTTGAATGTAGGAGTATGTTGTTGAAATATTGTAACTTGGGAATATATTCCATATTTATTGTTTGTTTTCCTCCTTCAGAAGATGAGTTTGGTATTGTTAGTGTCATTGAAAGAATCAATGCAAACCTTTGAATGTAAGTCACTGAATATAAGTCACGTCAATAGCACCCAAGTGTCAATATAATAAGTGTTATTTGTGGTGTCCAAATGGACAAATGGGCCCAACCAGTTAGAGAAGTCGACCTTGCTAGGTTAGAGGTCAAGTCAACTAAAGAATATAAATAGGGAGGCGCTCCCCTTCATTTGTACTCAGTCACTCAAGCTCTCTTAGCAAGAGAGAGAAAGGTTATTGTGAAAGATGAGAGAAGCCGTTGTCTAGGTTTACACTGCACTGGTTGAGTTCTAAACTAAGGAAGTTTTGCAGGGTTTTATCCCTTGTGGTTTCCCATAGGAAAATCTATGTGTTCTTGTTTTGTTTTTTGTGCTTGCTTGTTCTTTCATGATCTACTTATGACTAATTGTTTTAAGATGTCATCTAGGCAATTTAAGAAAAATCAACATGGTATCAAAGCCACCCTAAAAGGAAACATTGCACAACTAGGGTTTGTTGTTTTGAAAACCATTGGCAAGGGATACATTTCAGTATTTGTGAAGTTATCTTGAAATGACAAGTTTTGCATATTGAACTTTGTCATGCACATAGCAAGTTTAAGCTCTGAAACATTTTGTAATATTTTTCTTTTGTGATTTCTATCTCGAGTGTTGAAAATATTAATTAATCGCACATCCGTATCATATCTCAGTGGATTCTTCGAGAGTCTGTATCATCAATTTAGTTTCTGTCAGACAATATGACAAGATGAAGAATTCACGTCTCTCATATATTAACTAGTCGAATTAAATTTATGAAGCTAAGTTTTTAGGTAGAGAGTTATTACACTCTTTAATGTTAAGTCACTAGATTCATAGAGAAGGTAAAGGTAAATCAGTAGCATAGAATAAAGAGAGCAGTCTGAGATAAATTTCTGTAAATTTTCAAGTTTATATTTACCCGAAATATTTCTGTGTTACTTCCCGACAAGTTTTATAAATCCATTGTTATGGTTAAATGCATGTTAATGTTGTTTACATTTAGAGGTTAACTGAAAGACACAAAGAATCCATAAGTAATTCACTAAGTAAAAGTTTGTTTTTAGGAGAGAGTGGTGGACTCAAGTCTTCTTGAATGTTTGGTTATATGATTTTGTATCGAATTGTTCTTGTGTCTAGTTTTACTTCATGTTACTGGTTGGTGAAAAATATTTGTAATTTCTTAAGCCCGTAGGCTAAAAAAGTCAATAGATGGAAGTAAAACCTGTCCAAGTCGAGTAAGTCGGTAAAAACTGTTAGTCTTGTAAATACTTTGGTCAAATTTAAATTTCGACTTGTCTAATCGGAGTTAGACAAGTTTTACTTGACGAATAAAAAGAGGTCGAAATGTTGAGATGAAAATTTTATGACTGAGCTGTAACTCAAGTTTAGCTGTCTCACTTTTGGTTAAAGTCACGGTGTCTCATTTTTGGTTAACGTCACCGTGGATGGATTGGGAAGATAGTTGAGGATGGCCAGGTACGTAGGCGTCTTGGGCTGTCGACCTCTCACATTCACAGCTTACCAATAGTTCTCGGAAGGATCTTGGTCAGACCTTAATAGAACTGAATACGATTCTCCAGAGTATTCTAGATTCTCCACTTCCACCCGTTCCACAGACTGCCCATCCTGGAATTAACATTGACTGATAAAAAAATATTTAAACGTCAATTTGACATTTATGAATTTAGATCTCCCATCAAAAATTTTAATACCTATGTTAACTACTAAAACTTATTTAACAATCATTGGCCATTGTGCTGGGTCAATTCCTAGGCTGCTCTTAATTTCTAGTTAATTTAGGAACACAATTAATTTCTGTGTATGTGTATTGTATTTATTTATATTTTGTGTTTCTAATTGTATTATTAGTCTTTAGCTTTCAATTTTTTCTAAAAAAATCAATAAAATTTTCTCCTTTAAAATTTTATAATTTACTTAATTAGTAAATATTTTTATTTTATTCACATTTTTATATAATATTAAAAATAAATTAACACTCAGCAAAATTGGTTAAACCGTCAAATGATGGGCACTAAAAACTTAAAACCGTCATTAAAATTATTGACAAGGCACAATTGAATTTCCAGGCCTGGCCCGTCCGCCTCCACAACGGTCATCTTGTGTCCCTGACAAACATGGAACAGATATATAGGTTTTCATCATTCTTAAATCATCCATAACGTAGAAATGATGGATGAATTCATGCCCTCACCTGAATCAGAAAGTTGAGAGATGCCAACGAGGTTACGCTGGCGATGCGTAGGCTGTATGTCTTGCTAGAGTTAGCTGGGATAATGTAGGGTGAGCATTGCGTGTGGCTAGTGTTTCATGGGTTATTGATGTATGTTGAACAATTGTACTTTCCTCGCCCCTCGATCAGTAGAGACTGTAATATTCAACCAGAAATTATTGAGAAACTTCATGTCTTATTAATTCCAGTTACAATAATGAAGGATCCCACCAAGCCCTATACAGGAGTAAGGTAAGGTATAATTTGCAAACAAGCCCACCTGCCAAACTTATGGTTTTCATAACTTGGATTGAGAATTTTAACTACTATTGACGATGGTTATGGGTAATTTAAGATGATAGCCGCAGCTAAATGAGAAGATTTTACTATAAGTTGAATTGAAAAAGTGGCTTCATGAATAATTAGATGGAGGAACAAGAGATAGTACCTATGGCTCTCCCACCCAGACGAAGGGATTAGAAGAGAGACCCACAGCTTCTTGGTACGTGCTTGTGTGCCACCAGTCATCGAGGATGATGCTCATTTCTTCATCGTAGGCGAAGGGCTCCTTTTCGGTGGAGTCGACTATCAACAAGCCATGCAAACCGGCTGACCGCTGCAGACCGCAGTGGCCGTGATAAAATTATGTCCCAGGATGTACATATAATAATTAACATTACCATATAGTCTTCACACATCATGAGAACCCCAAGCATTTTAAGATGCAATGCAAGAAAAGCAAACACAATAATTAACATACTCTGTCAACAACAAATCTATAAGTATAAGTCTCCCCAGGTTGGATTGCACATTGAGATATGGAAGCAGTTCCATCATTCCATGGAGTTCCTTTCTGGCGCATCACAACATTTTGGTGAGTAGTTGTTTATAAACAAAATTGTTAATTTGAACTTGAGATATACAAAATTCAATCCAAAATACTTCAAATCTAATGTAAAGACCAAAAAGATACCTGTTGAATTCCATGCCAGTGAATAACAAGATTTTCAGTGGGCATCTGGGTCTCTAATTATTCGACGACAATAGTGTCTCCCACCTGAACTCTGTTCTTTGGACCTGGAAACTGCCCATTAATGGAGATGACCGTCACATGCATACACTCAGGAGACCAGTTTTAGTAACTGACCTTTCATTTATGGCAACACACTCTACCTTCAGACACTGGTGTCATCGCCAAAATGGCCATTACAACAAACACAAACCAGGACGCTCGGTTGCATAGGTGTGAAGCTACCAAATCCATCATCACAACTCAAAAACCAAGTCGGAGGAAAGGCTGTAAAGGAAAGGTAGATGAGACTACCATCGGATCAAACAATAAATCAATCAAATCCCTATTAATCAGTCCATAAAATACCTAATCAACGTAGTTCGGATAGGTATTAAAACTTAAACCCCTAATTAGTTCATCTGTTAAAACTCCACCAGCTCATTATTCCTAATCGGTGGACTGTCTATAGTTGTTCACACCATACTTGGAGGAGCAGGCTTAATGAAAAGATAATAGATTTAGCATGATTTTAGATCTTAAGAGCTTCTATTTATTACTATCACGGCTACCAGTAAGGTGGCCCGTGACAATCCTAGTTAACAGAAAGAAATAATATTTAAGGGTTGGTTTAATAACAAAAAATCTCCATTTTCATCTTCCATGAGGTGTGTTCATCTTTCCTATTATCTGGATAGGTTGAGGCTCCTGATTATAACTAAAAGTTAATTACTTATCATCAAAATGGAAAGGTTAAACTTATAGATGCGAGGAGTACGAGAAACTTAAGATGAAAGGGTAGAGTTTATTCATGAGATCTTCTAGTTAGGTTTCCGAGGTGGTATTCTACTATTTTAAAAGAAAAGGAAGGATACTAGATATTCTTATTTTGTTTGACAAATTAATAAAAGATAAAAGATTTAGCATGTTTTTAGATTTTAATAGCTTCTATTTAATACTATATTACTATCACTCTTATAGTTATATCACAGTCACAAATAAAGTGGCTGGTGACAGGGTATATAGGTCTAGTTAGCCACTTAATTTTGAATTAATGTGTAATAATATTTAGTGTTGGTCACTGGGCAGACCTGGGTTTACTATAATGAACCAACAACACCCCTAGCTCACTGACCCTTTCGGCAACAGACCGCGGAGCAGCCTGAAGTCTCACCCGAAGTGATCCTAATGGGTTGGACAAAGACTCAAGTGTCTCGACCAGGTTCTATATAGCATCCTATGTGCGCCTCGCAGCTCTTCTTAGCCTGCGAGATGTCTCTCTCCTCTCTGCGATGCGCAGTTTCCTCTTACTTGCAATGACTCTAACCCTTATCGCATCGCCGCATCCTGGGAAACACGTAACTTTCTCCTACGCTTGATCCTCAACCCACGGTACCGCGCACCCCAGCTCCTCTGATGGTGCGATATCGCCTCCCTGCGATATCCTACAGCTGCGACTCAGCGTACCTAGAGTACTGGTGTTCAACTTACAGGACTCAATGCGCAAGGCTGTTTTACACTGCGGCTCTTAACTGTCTCAAGTGAAAATTAGACAAACTCTTATACATAATACTTAAAGACTTCAAGTTGTATCTATCCTTTAAATATGCTGCAAACTGAAGAACACATGCACACATTAACTGTAAGCAAAGTTCATGTAATGAATGACAGATATAACAAGTAAATACAATCACATAACGCTCTGATTTTACGTGGTTCACTTCCAGGGTAGAAGCTACATCCACAGAACTGTGTTTCTATATTATAACTTGAGAGAGGTACACAGTTCTGCTGCACCGCATATGCAGCTAGAGATCTTCTAGGTAACTCCGCACACAGCCTGGAGCCCTTCTCTCTTAGATCTCTTCTCTATATTGCCTTCTTACAATATACTCTCTCTCTCTCTCTCCCTCTCTCTCTGTCAATCCCTGCGGATTGTTACAATACAAAATAACAATGAACTAACAAACTACTGGACTCTTAGACTCGCTAAGGTCTAAGTAGCTACTGGCTATTCTAATACCTCCAGAAGGACTGACTAGCTGGATGGCTTAAAATGCCCAAAATGCCAACCTTTTACAATACAAAATACATCCCTTTATAGGCGGCCCGAAGGTCTCACCATTACAACACAGTGGGTCTGTCCCAACAGTAACCCAAAACCCTAACTAGTGACAGTCGGCATATCTGTACTTGGGATAGCCGCTTTCCGTCATACCACCCCTCTCTGCAGTCTTCCATGCTTCCCGGCGCTGACCATGGGTACTATGCACCGCTTCCCTTCTTCTGTCCTTCGTCTTCAATACCTCGGCCTCGTCACTCCTTTTCCTTTATGAGGGTAGCTGAGCCCTCCTGTCTTCGTCACTGCCTTCAATGCAATGGTTGAGCTCTCTCTTCTCGGCTGCTTAGGTACTGTCGTCTTTCTTGAATTCTCTGTTTCAACAGTCATGGTTTCCGGCTCTGCTCTGCAGCTAGAAACATGCTACGGCGTCGTAGCTTTACCTTATCTCTTCGTCTTCGCCAAAATTTCTATCCGCCTGTTGACGGGCGTATTTGACTATGCCCGCAACGGGGGAAAACGACCCAGTCCGGGATCCTTAGAGCAGGTTCCAAGCTGTTTTAAATAGTCGCTCCCGACAGGTTTAAAGGCTCTGTTGGCCTGGAATCCTAAGAGACTAATTAGAGCTACTGATTAGTTGGTGTTAATCCTATAATTACAAAAGTCCAACTCATATTATACTACTGTTATATGAGACTACTGTAAACAATTAGTTATATAAATACAACGCAATTCTGAACAAAATCTATATATTACAAAATTCTGTTAATTTTGTACACAAATGCACAGTAATTACATCAAGATATAAACTGAATGTATTTTAATGAAAGAGATCAATCACACCAGTATTTTCCTGATAGTACGAAAAGCAAGAACTGAATAAAACCTAAGTCTAATCAAAATCCTATCCCGATCAGGAGCACAATTTAATTAAAACTTGTTATCAACTAATACTGATAAATAAACATTTGCAAATTTTAAAGAAATTCAACCGTTGCAAATTTATACAAGCATCATTCCATATAATGTAACAATAATATCGATTATTAACTACAGAATATGTTATACCAGCATAGCTAAAAACAAGAACAGTCGATACCTAATAGATTATCTTCGCACAATCCATCAAAGGAGATTAAAACAAACATAGTAATATAGGAAAAGCAAATACCAGACACTGAAAGATATATAAATCACATATAAGTTTCAAAACTTTAAAATGTGAATCAAACATCACCAGCCCAGGACATTGTGACGACTGACAGATAACTGTCTAGCAGCCCAAACAGAACGAACCAGCAGTTTAGTATTTGCGTCCCCAAAGTATCGACCACTGGCAGCAGCCTTTCAGAGCTTACAAAAGATAAATATTTAATACTGTAGCAGCCCCCCCCCCCTCCTACAATCAAATTCTTCTGAGTTTAAATAAACCAGGGTCAGAGGAAAACAAAACCAATTCAGCTCTGCAACAGGCAAATTTCTGGAAACAACCATTTCGTTACCGGCCGCACTTGCAAAAATCGTGCTCAAAAGATCCCCGAAATCACCTAGAATCAATCATTTTCTGGCGGAATTCACCTGAGTAAAGTT